>QEPC01013912.1:499244-533755 GCA_003113815.1 Sphenodon punctatus | reverse complement strand
ATTGTGGGGAGGGTTTGTATTGCGGGATACTTGTTTAAAGGGGGGAAGTGTGGGAGGTGATTGGTGGGGGGGTTTATTTTTTATTTTATAGTGGGGTTGGTAGGGGGAGGGAGGATATAGGGGGGATTTGGATTAGGGAGGGGATGAGGGTCCAATCTTGGAATGGGTGAGTGTATGGGAATCCTCCCTTCGATTGGGGCAGGGGAGCCGGGGCTGGGGCTGCGGGGGGAGGGGACACAGCCATTGGGTCATGATGGGACGTGGGAGGTATGGTCCGTATGGTGGGTATGCTCGAGCTGGGTGGCGGGACAGGTGTTTAATATCTGTTTCACGTACCACTCCTCTAGCAATGGGGTAGGTGGTTCTGAATCAGAGGGCTCCTGACCATGCGTTGATGCTGGTGAATGCAAGGTCGGTAGCAAATAAAGCAACAACGGTCCAGGAATTGATCCTGGACCATGCGGCCGACCTTGTTTGCATCATGGAAACCTGGCTGGACATGTTGTTGGGGCCTATTTTGGCTGACCTTGTTCCAGTGGGGTATTCTGTGCAGCATCAACAACGGTCGGAGGGAAAGGGGGTGGGTGGGTGTAGCCATGATTTTTGGGGAGGGTTAGGCTGTTTGGAGGTATCTGGTGCAATCCATAATGGGGTTTGAGGGTCTCCATTTGATGTGGCAGGGGACAGTTTGGGAGTGCTGCTTGTATACCGTGCGCCCACCTGTACGGCGGCCTCCCTGCATGCTGTAGCAGATATGGTGTCGGGAGTGGTGTTGTGATCCCCGAAGACGATAGTCTTGGGGGACTTCAACATCCACATTGAGGCCGATTTTGGGGATGCAGAGCGTGAGTTCATGGCCGCCATGGCAACCATGGGCCTCTCCCAGAGGGTCAGCGGCCCGACACACCTTGTGTTTTGCACCGGCCGTGAGGCGGGGGTCCATTGGTGGGGGAGATATCAGCTGTGCCCTTGTCATGGATGAACCATTACCTTCTGCAGGCCCCTCTCCTGGCGCACATTTGCTCCCAGAGGGGCGTGGAACCTATTCAAATGTTCCACCCCTGTAGACAGATGGAACCGGAGCGGTTCCGGGAGGCTTTGGGGAAATATACCCTCTGATCTGGAAGGCTGTCCCATCGGTGGCCTCGTCAAGCTGTGGAACGTCTTGCTGACTGAGGCCATTGATCGGATAGCTCTGAGGCATCCGCTCCCCAGGCGGCAGCACAGAAGGGCTTCCTGGTTTTCGGAGGGGCTGCGGGTGCTGAAGCAGGAGTGAAGGTGGTTGGCGTGACGGTGGTGGTGTTCACATGCTGAAGTCAACAGGTTGTGTTATAGAGTCTGTGCCATTGCTATGCGAACAGCAAAGAAAGAGTTCTTTGCTGCTCTTATAGAGTCCGCTAAATCCCGTCCAGCAGAGCTGTTCTGGGTGGTGTGGGGGCTGGTCAGTCCGGCCTCCCTCCATCTTGGAGTGGAGTCATCTAGTGCCTGCTGTGACTTGTTTGTGGATTATTTTGCGGACAAAATTGCTCAGATTCACCATGGTTTTGATGCATTTTCTGCAGTAGGGCAATTGGAGGTTATGGAGGCCCCGCCTTGTCCTTGTTTGTAGGGTCAGTTTCAGCTGATGACCCCTGCCGATGCAGAGGATGTTCTTGGGGCTGTCAGGGCCACCTGTTGTGAACTGGACCCTTGCCTGTCCTGGTTGGTTAAGGCCTGCCGGGAGACGATGGGGCCGTTGCTGGCGGGGGTGGTCAATGCCTCCCTTAGGGAGGGCAGGGTGCCGGGCTGTCTCAAGGAGGTGGTGGTATGGCCCCTGCTCAAGAAACCATTGTTTAACGTTGACTCCCTTGCCAGCTATTGGCCGGTCCCTAACCTTCCCTTTTTAGGGAAGGTTATGGAGCGGGTGGTGGCCTGGCAGTTGCAGGAGCATCTGGATTGTGTTGGTTTTCTTGATCCCTCGCAGTCGGGGTTTTGCCCGGGATATGGCACCAAGACTGCGTTTGTGGCGTTGGTTGACGATCTTCGCCAAGAATTAGACCAGGGCCGTTTGGTTCTGCTGATTCTATTAGTTCTGTCGGCAGCGTTTGATACCGTTGATCATGAGATGTTGGTGACGCGGCTGCGGGATGGTGCAGGGGTGGGCAGTATGGTTCTTGACTAGTTCCGCTCCTTCCTGGGTTGAAGAACTCAGCGAGTGGTACTCGGTGATTATTTTTCATCACACCGAGACCTCTTGTGTGGAGTCCCACAGGGTTCTGTTTTGTCTTCTCTCCTGTTCAACGTTTATATGCAACTGCTTGGTGAGGTGGTCAGGAGGTTTGGCGTGTGGTGTCATCAATATGCTGATGACACCCAGCTCTACTTCTCCTTTTGATCAGACCCAGGCCCGGCAGTCTTGGTGCTTAACGGGTGCCTTGAAGCTGCGGGGGACTGGATGAGGGCAAACCGACTGAAGCTGAATTCCGACAAGACGGAGGTAAAGTAAAGTAAAATTTTATTTGGCATCAGTTTTCGCTATAGCCATCACTTACAAATACACAACATAATATAACACAACATAATACTTAAATAAATCCATAATACATTCATGCCTGCTACCTACCAGTTATCGATACAAAAATAAAAAGACATCCCACTGCACGATCTCGGGGTTATCCCCAATACGAATCCCCAATCAGCTTACAAACCCCACACCATTGGCAATCCATTTATATTCCAGCCCTAACTAATAGACAAAAGCAGATCCAACTATACAGATCAAATCAGACCTGATTCCTTTGCCCTACTATGGTCCTTTGGTGTCCCTGCAGATCTGCATTTAACTCCTTCCGTCTTTTAGATGCTAGCCAGACAAAAATTGCCAGAGCCATTATATCCTCTGGATTTGACTTCCGCAGAAGCCATTCGTAGCCCTGGCCTGGTTTCAGGAGTCTTGTCCCCACAAACAATGGTTGGATCCAGACTGACCTGAGCGTTTCATAGTAAGGACAAGATAACAAAAAATGTTCCACAGTCTCGACACCCCCTAGGGAGCATGAACATATACGCTTAGGGTAAGCAAACCCCCTGTGTCTACCCTCCAGCACAGCCGTCCGGACCTGTTGGAAACGAAGGAGCGTACAGCTCCTTTGAAGATTCCGGTTCATTAAATCATTCAGGTATACCTCTAGACCCCATACCAGCTTTATTTGTTTTAACCATGGGGCAACCCTCCAATCCCCCAAGGCCGTGAGATCTTCCTGCCGATCAGTATCTTCCAAACGTATCTGTATTTCGTTTTTAATCCCCCTTAACATCCTACCAGAAAGATAACTGAATGAAAAGCCATAAGACTGACACAGGACTCCCAAATGTCTAAGCCACCCATATCCCCTGGGACCCACATACAGTAGCTCCTCTTGGAGGCATAGGCAGGGAAGAGAGTCCTCCTGTAAGGACAACAACCTCAGCCAATATCGAAAAAAGGTAAGCTTTGCACACAGTTGAAGGGAAAACATACTGGTCTCTGCCCTCAACACTGGGCTAGGTACATCGTTACCCACTAGCATCTGGCGCAGGAACTTGTTCTGCACCCTCTCCAGGGGTTTGGTCACTGGGTGGGGGATAATATCCAACCCAAAGACCGCCAAAGAAGGTACCTTAGTTCGATACACACCTAGGAATGTAGCAAATGGGACTCCCCGGGATAATTTGGCTGCCCTACCTATAGTGCCAACAATCTGGGTTGCTCTCACTGCCCGCCCCTGTATATGTTTTGCCCAAGAGTCATTCGATGAAAAGGTCACTCCAAGATAGGTAAATGTCTGAACTATCTCAAGTGGCTGCTGCCCGACCTCCCATTTAAACGGGGCCTTACGGGTTCCCAGCATCATGATCTTTGACTTCTGAGAATTAACCCATTTGATGTACAGTATTCTTCCAGTTTGTAAATCAGACGCTTCAACCCGATCGCAGTCTGTGAGATGCGAACTATATCATCTGCAAATTGCAGTATGTTGAGGGAATAGTCCCCAACTTTAGGAGCATGGGTGTTTTCAGACCTCACAAAATTGACAAGGCCTGCTAAATAAAAATTAAACAACAGGGGGGCCAGCACGCACCCCTGCCTGACTCCTCTTTTAATGTTAATATCCCCACTCAGCTGATTTGTTGGGCCTGTCTTTACTCTCGCCTGAGTGTTGGAATATAATTGTATTAACAATAGCAACAACTTTTCGTCAATTCCCAATGCCAATAATTTGCCCCAAAGCCTAGCCCGAGGGACAGAATCAAAGGCCTTTGTGAGGTCAACAAAAGCCAAGAATAGTTTGCCCCTCCTGATCTTCCGATATTTGTGAATTAGGTGTTGCAAGATATAACAGCAGTTCATTGTAGACTTCCGTTTCCCAAATCCAGACTGTTCCCGTGGTATGATTGATTGACCTTCCACCCATTTTTCTAAACTTTTTAGTACACCTCTTGCAAAAAGCTTTCCCACCGCAGACAATAAACTTATGGGCCAGTAGCAGGCTGGATCAGACCCAAGCCCCTTCTTAAAAATTGGGACGATCCAGCTCTGCTGCCAGGAGGGATCTTATTGTAGACACTGATGTTATAAAACACTGCTTAGTATAGACGCCCACCACTGAGGAGCTGCCTGCAGCATCCCTACCGTTACATAATCTGGGCCTGCAGCTTTATTTGGTTTTAACAATAGGATCAGCTCTTGAATGGCCTCCTGAGAGAAATCTATCTCTACCCCCTGAGCATCTGAGATTGATCCACTCCTATTTGCCCTTGCCTGGCAAGGAACCTCTATCTCATGTGGTTCGTCATAGAGTTTACCAAAAAATTCCTCCCAGGCGGCACTTGGTACTTCGAGATTACTAGTCAGTGTATGAGGTTTTATTAGCCAATTCAGAATTTTCCAAAATTGGTGAGTATCTCCTGTCCGCTGAGCTACAGCCAACTTGGCCCAAATTGTATTGTAATAACCAGTCCTCTTGCTCTTTATTAGCAGTGCATAATCTTGTTTTAATCTCTGGTAACAAGCACCAGAGTTCGAATCAGGGTTTAAATCTCTCGCCCACCTCCTCTTAGAGGAGGCGAACTGAGACTTCAGCCATTTACAATCCTTATCATACCAAGGAACTTTGTTTTGGGAACTTGGCTTGTTATTTTTAAGCAAAAACTCATTCTGAAACTCACCAATAATTTCCTCATAACACTGGAGGACGATTGAGTTCTCTTGGGTAGACAGAATTAGAGAAGTCAGCCCCTTGCTTATCTGCAGTGCAGAGATCCTGTATGTGGCCAATCAGTGACACCTGGGACAGGTTCTTTACCTTCCTAACTGAGTCTCCCAAACGCAGGGACATCCTACTGGAGTCATCACTGAACTGGGTCTTGAAATCCACTCTTAACACCAAGTGGTCACTCTCCGGCTGGACGAGTAACGAAACATTTTGGAACCTGGAAAATGCCCCAGAGTTAGACATAATTAGATCTATGGTACTCCTTCCCTGTGGGCCTATAAAGGTGCTACCCCCCACAGGGTCCCGGAGTATATCCTCTCCAACTGTTGTAAGATCCAATCTATAAATAAGGGACACCAGCTGTAGTTCCATGCGATTAAGACCCTCCAATGGGTTAGTATACTCAAAAGGCTCATTCCCATGAGTTAGCTGAGCCAGACCTGCCGTCAAATGGATATTCAAGTCACCAACCAAAGCCAAGCTTGCCAGGGAATACTGATCCTCTGCTCTGAGGATCGCTTCCTCAAGCACCTCCTAAATATCAGGGTCATAATAGATTGAGGAAGAAGGAGGTATATAGATATTAAAGAACACCACCCAATCTGTTTGACCCAGTCCCAATTTTAACACTCCCTGTTGGTATTCTGGTATCTCGGAGTGCATCACACTAAACTGGTCTCCCAATTTGCTGGCTATAAGGAATACCAAACCCCCAGAGGGACGGCCCATCCGGCCCCTTTTTTGGCCATTATGGAAGTGTGGGACAAATCCTTCCATATACCAGGGTATCTCCCCTGTAAGCCAAGACTCTTGAAGGCAAACAATATCGAATCCTGCCAGAAAGCTGCACCAATCTGGATCCCCCAATTTAGATTTCAGTCCTGTAATATTCCAGGAGGCTAAACTTAAGAAATCCCACCAAGGTCCCCAAGCTGACCTCCTGTTTGATTGACTCATTCTCGATAGTCCCCCAACTTGGTAATTGGCCCTTGAGGCTCCCTCCTCATTTGATGGTCATAATGCACTAGGGGCTGGAACAATGAGGGACACCTCAGCATCCGCCACCACTACATTACTAATATCTCTATTAGCTACCAGGATTGGGGTCTGGTGCTCCAATTTTGGTACCGGGGTCCACTCCATGGGAGATCCTTGTTCTGAAGCATCCGAAACCCTTAACTTCATAAGAAATGCCGGGTTATCCTGGGGTCTATACAAAGGGCCGGGGGGCCCCAGATAGGGTGCCTTATATTCCAACTCTACTAGCTGTATGCTTTCTCTTATACACTTCAGTCTGGTTAGGAGATTATCTTGATCGACTACAGAAATTTTCTGGATTAGTTCCCCTATAGCTCCTACTTTCCCCAACTCCCCATCCCCTGCCAAAAAGGACCCTAGCCTATAGCTGAGTGACTGGTTTTGGGTATACCGACCCCCTTGTTCTTTTGCTGGGGAATTTCCTCCCAGCCCAATGATGCTGGGCCCGCCAGCAGCCTCATTTCCTAGTTCGCTCCCCCCCTGGCCACCCAAATCTTGGGGGTCCCTTCCCCCTATTACAGGTAACGAATCCTGCCCAAAATCCATAAACTCAGTCTGGGGCAGCAATTCCTTACAGGATATTGGGCGCACATTACTCTCTGGAGGGTTCGGGGATCCAGTCCTGCCCTGGGATAGAACCTCTGATTGAGGCCCTAGTTGGTCCTTTTGCTCTTCCTCTAACAGCTGGCTTTGTCCTTCCTGGTTACCTCCCCCTCCCACACAGGTCCCGATGTCATGGTACCCCTTCCTTCTCGCACCTACAAGGAAGGATTTGGGGAAGTAATAAACGCATGATTACAATTGTCATCACTAGTCTCCCTTTGTAACATTGGCTCATAGGTTAATACTCGATCAATAGAGATCCCCCTACTTTTGAGCATCTTCCTAGCTTTAAAGATGACTCTAACCCAAAAGGCATTAATAAACTGTAAATGCAACCTAGCCACCTTATCCCGGCAGGGAAGGTAAATAATTATTTCGATGTTGACCCTTTTTACCATTCTGCCCCCAAAATAGGATAGATTTGCTGTCACATCTTCCTGCCTCCCCCAATTGTGGATTGCCCCATTATAATCTGGATCAATAAATACATACACTTCTTTGGCCTGAATTCCAACAAAGCGCCTGGGCCGAGGCTGCCAAAATACCCTCCTTTTCCTCGTATTTCCACTTGATGGAGACAACTGGCGAACATAGTTCCCGCCAACTCTTGATCTGTCTCTTAAATCGTCCAACTTTGCCAGAGTCTCTTGGAGCTGGATTTTGACTTTCGCCACTGAATTTTCCAGCGCTGAAATGCTTGCAAACAAGGCCTCCACTGTCCTAGCAATCAAATTGACCTGACTAGACATACAATCTTCTATGCTATAGTCCCCTCTCTTCCGTGGGGGGAACTCCTTCCTAGGAGTCGATGGTTTCATCGTGTCAATCAATGACTTGAGAGGCCTATCTGAGTCCTCCGCTGGGTCCGCTGAATATGCGCCCTGATTGTAAGTTGAAGGCGGGGGGGAGGGCGAATTGCCTGTCTGGGATGCACCAATCCTCCGCCTGGTTTTCAAAGGAAGGTCCTCTTCTGAGGAGGAAAAGGAAGCTTGGTGCCCCCTCTTCCTCTCCATCATGGGAAAGATAGCACCCAACACCACATACAAGGTAACCCCCTGGCCACACCTGGCCAGCGCCTAAGGGCCGCGTGCACAAGGGCGCGCCCTTGCGCATGCGGCCCTTAGGCGCGTGACCCGCAGGTGCGTGACCTGCGGCGCAGTCGTAGGCAGCGGCTTGACTTTTAAATGTCCCGCCCCGGGGGTCAGATCAGCTGGTCCAATCGGCGGCCTGTGTTCGCGGAGTTACCTGCTGAAGCTGGCGTGGGTTCAACAGCAGGGCTGGACCCTCTAATAAGCCAGTCACACTCGCTCCCACTCAGCAGGCAGGGCGTCCAAACTTGGGGCAGCTGCACACCGCGGCACCTGTCCCGGTTCCTGTGCTCTCCCCACAGCTCCAAAGTCAGCCATCTTAGGCAGGGGCAACAGGGGATTATGCCCCTGGCCCCATGCTTTCACAGTCCCAGGCCCCCAGATGTTCCTGGCAGTAGCTGCAGGGACCCAGGACCTGGTAGGGTGGCCATACCTCCCGTTTAAAAGACGACGCAATCCCAGGAGCAGGACCAGCCTTACCCTGGGGCAGATTTGGCCTAGAAGCCAGAGGTTTCGACACTGAAGTGATGGAGAGAAAGGATCTGGATTTGATTCCCAGCTCTGCCACTGTATCATCCCCCCATCCTTACATAACTCACTTAACTTCTTGGCATACTCATCTGTAAAATAGCAATGATATTTCTTGGCTCCCGAGAGAGCTGTCCACCCACAGTTACATGTACATCCACACAGTTCTACATGCAGATCTGCACACCTGACAACATTAGCACACATACCCACACTCCCACATAGCGTAGCTTTCTCACCCTCGCTTTGATACCCAGAGAGTTAAAACAAAGACATAAATGGACACAAAGGCCTTGTACTGGAACTAGCATAAATGCTAGAAGGCTTTTAAAGTGATATGATGACTAACTTTAAAAGAGGGTCAGGATTGAGAATGGATGCTTTATCCCTCACAGAGAAACACAAACTGACCTCAGCTATATCCCTTCCCCCCTCCCCCCAGAATAAACCAGATGTTGATCGTGGCTGGGGAATATTCCCTCTCCAAATTTGAAGGGACAGAACAGATCTTCCGCCCCTCTCGTATGGTGATTCATCCAGACTACAGCTCCACTTCCAAAAACGCTGACATCATGCTGATTAAGGTAATGAGCCTTCCTTATCACAGAGCTGAGGAGCAATTCTCTAGGATCCAAGGGAAGAAAGGGGCCAGGAAATTCACATGCAGAGTTTGTCAAGAACTGGTGAGTTTACCCATCCCTCATCCCTAAGGTTGCCACTACCTTCCAGGGAGAAATATTAGGTCAACTGAGGTCTGGGCAAGTCTCGGGTCAGCAAGGCCTTGCAGGATCATAGCACTGACTAGATAGGGCAAGCCGGGGTCTGGAGCTGCCGATGCCAAGGTCAGTAGCCAAGAGGTGAGTCTGATAAGTAGGCACAGTACTGAGTGGGTAAGTTAGCCAGAGTCTGTAGTCGATGCAGGGGTCAATAGTCAAAAGGGCAGTCCTGGAGAAGGGAATCTAGGTAGAGAGCAATTACAGGGCTGGAGGAAGAGTTGGTGGAAGGCAGAAATCCAAGGGGGAGACCAGTGGCACTAGGAAAAGCACTTCACACTGGAAAGCACTGAGTTACTCTGAGGAAACAACAACCCAGTCATGTAAGGTTGCCAGATATGCATGTTTTTACTGGCCACATGAAAAATACACAATGCAGGGCTGAACTGGCACCAATGCAGCCCTGCAACATGTATTTTTCATAAGTGGCCAGTAAAAATTTGCATATCGGGCAACCCTACCAGTCAGGCTCATATAGGCAGCTGGTGACGTGGCTAGCCTATGAGAAAACAGATAGTTTCAGTGTTTCTCTGGAAGCTCAGCTGCGCTGACCAGACTAAGACCACATTCACATCTGTGGCGGTGGCCAACACCACGCAGATTTTGGCTCTGGGAGAAACTGCAAGAGCCAAAATCTGTGCGGAGTTCAGCTGGTGTGAAAGCCCTGCCGCGGCTTTGCCGGAGATGACCCGGAAGAGTATAGAGCTGGATTTCTCTGTTCTGTACTCCTCCGGGTGATCTCCAGCAAAGTCCCATAAATGTGGTCTTGCATGAATGTGGTCTAAGAGTGCTTGCGCATGTTACCGGGGGGGGGGACTTCCGTGAGGGCAATCGTGGCTCTAGTCTCACGGGAATTAGTGCACGTAGGAATGTGCTATTTTGCTTCTCTCCCTTGAGAACACTTGTGCATGACCGGGTCCCCCACTGTAGCTCTTACAATCATGGGTATTCTCGCAGGAGAAAAGCAGAATAGCCTATTAATACGTGCACTAATTCCCATGATAATAGAGCCGTGATTCCCCTCACGGAAGTCCCTCCCCCTCCCAGGTAACATGTGCAAGCGCCCTAAGGAAATGCAGTTCAGCTGGGAGGGCTGCAGAGTCGTACTACTGAGGCTCGGACAGGAAACCTGGAGGCGGCAGGACTACACCAGAGGGCGGTGAGGCAACGGGGCTGTCATGCCCCTTTCTGACATAGTCCCACCCCTTATGGAGCATTGTGATGGCAGAAGGGGGTGGAGCCACATTGGACAAAGGTGCTGTCACACCTTCTTTCTGATGTAACCTTGCCCTTGCAGTGTTCTGATGTCATGGCGTTCCATAGGGGTGTGGCCACACTGGGAAAGGGTGTGGGAAAATCCCTGTGGCTCCTCCCCTTTCTAGCATGGCTTCCTTCTGCTGTCCTCAGAAGTTCCATGGCTGACCCAGAGAAATTCCTGTGAAGCCCAGAGACTCTAGGTAAATCCCAGGGAGGTGCCAACCTTACTCATCCCCAGAACTCCTCCTACCTTCACAAAACCAAGAGGGGTGTTTGTGTGTTTGTAGAATGGCCAAGGCCTTGCTGGACTTGGAAAACTCAAATCAACAAAGCACAGTCTTCTTTGATGCTCCACAAGCTGTTCAGTCTGCCTCACACTTAAGCATCCCCCCCCCCCCGCAACATTATGTGGTAACTCTGGTTTCTACTCGAAAGTTCTCACTATTATTACATCCTCCACCTCCACCTTTATTGTGCTCCCCTCAGTGACTCTATTTATAGGTAACCAACAAAAAAAAAAGAAAAGAAAAGAAAAACCTAGGCTCAGTGGAGGGACTTCATCCCACAGCAAGGCTGTTTGTGGTGTCTTGCCAGGACTCAACTCCCTGCATCTCTTCCAGACCCTGCCGCTGTTGCCACTCTGCAAACCCCCACCCATGGCTGGATGCAGAAGCACCAGCCTCAGCCCGTCTCTTCCCTGACAGGGTTGAGGGTGATTGGCAATGTTAAATAATGGATTGGTGGTGACAACACCAGCCCACAACCTCCATCGAGCCTACTCTGGCTGTAAGCATGGGCTGGCAAAGTAGATGGTGGAGGTTGGGGATGGTTGAGCCATGGAACCTAGCCTGAGGCCGCTTTTAGATGATCGTGGTGGCGCCCGCGCTTGTTTTTAAAAACTCCCGGGAGGCGGGTTTACACGGGACGCCACCGATTATGTGCATGTGTGGGCACCGCGCATCCATTTCCGGCCGCGAGCTGACCGGGTTGCTGATCGAGGGTGGACATACGCGGCCGGAAATGGACACGCGTCGCCCACACATGCGCATAATCGGCGGCGGTGTCACGTGTAAACCCGCCTCCCGGTAGTTTTGAAAAACAAGTGCGGGCGCCGCTGTGATCGTTTAAAAGTGGCCTGAGCTCTGCTAGCCTCTCTAAATCCCCCCATGCTTTGGGGTCAAAGGGCAGAACTTCTGGGGCAGGCCTGAACCCTGGCACTTTTTTGTTTTATTTAAATTAATTAGGCACTGGCATTCTCTCACTCTGAGACAGCCCAGCTTTTAAAAACTCAAAGCCCCTCCTACATTACATCATTTCCTGTGAAAGACAGTATAACTGTTTGTTATATAAGAGAACTCAGCTGCTTTGCTGGCTCCTTTACAAATGTCGCATAGGTAGACTAGTGGCTCTGTCACACTGTGACCATATGCCAGTTCAATACAGTTGTGGAGGCTGTGGCACACTTGCAGTGAGATCCACATCCTGCTTTTTTGACTTTGGAAGCAGAATTCCAGAAACCAGGAGATCTAGTGTTTGCACAGAAGGGAGAGTCCAAACTGAGGTAAAAATCAAATCAGCGAAAGGGAGGGACAGAGTAATTGAATTAATTATTATTATTATAAGCTTTTATATAGTGCCAGTGATGTACCTGGCACTTTACAGAGAACAAAACCAAGAGCTGACAAGTATAAGTCAGTCAATAGGCAGCATTTATCAAGACCCAGGTATCAAACCCTCAATTCCAGGGCTCCTAGAGCAGTGCCTAGGCCTACTTCACCTTATCGCAGGTCCAGCCACACTTCTCTAAAAGCTTCCCTACCTTGTCCTGGCCACATTCCTCCTGTCTACCTTGTCCCAGCCCCTGCCACATCTCCTTGGCCTGCCTTTTATATGGCAGGCAGCCACCCAGGAAGCTGGAGATGTGGAGCAGGGATGGGACCTGACCATTATGCAGGACCATTAACGCAACCCCTGTGCCTTAGCTAGAGTGCTGTAGTAGCACTGATGTGCCAGCTACCTTACTCCATACCCCAAGGCTGCTGGTTCAAGATCAGCCCTTATAGGCTGTGGCACAGACACAGCAACAGTAGGCTAGGTAGTGTGGAACAGCATGTACTGTAGCACAGAAACAGTAGGAATAGGCTAGGCAGTGCAATGTAAACTGTGGTTTGAGGATGGATACTGCCATGAGAAACAATCTCAACAGAGATTTGTGGAGCCAACTTGGCTTGAAAGCTTCAAGAGGACACAGCAGCTGGCTTTGTGGCCATCTTGGACTAGCTTCTTGAGTAGCTTGCCATCATGCAAACTGCAAGACTGGGTTTACATTTTTTGACCTGTTACTACCCAAAGAGGGGGAAACCCTTAAGAGAATCTAAACTTACCCTGTGTAAATAATCCATCAATCCTTCCTTAATAATAGTTAAGCAGTTTCTTGTTTGTTTGTAAAACATCACTGGCATCTAGGGTTACATCAGAAAGGGAGCAAGGTAGTCATTTGCCCCACGCCCTCCAGATCCCAACCAGCCCTAAGCATGCAGCCACCTAAGTCTGCCTGTCTGACTCTTTGCAATAAATAATGACATCTCCACTCTCCCTTGGTGTCTCTGAACAGCTGAACAGGCCAGCAGTGTACAATGGCTTTGTCTCCATTGTGCCACTCCCCCAGCAAGGAACTGCAGTGAAGGAGGGACGCTTCTGCCAAGTCTCCGGCTGGGGTTACACCAGCCCTATTGGCGGGAGGACATCAGACACCCTCCGCAGCGTGCAACTCCCGATCATCCCGGCCTGGAGGTGTAACAGCACAGCTTCGTACGGTGGCTACATCACCAAGAATATGCTCTGTGCCGGGTTCAACACAGGGGGGAAGGATGCCTGCCAGGTATGCCTAATCACTTTAGCTCTGCAGTCAGGGCTCTAAGGCCAAACCTTGCTTACAGGGAGAGTGAGTCTACTTAGTGAGTCAGACGGTGGCAGAAACTGAGCTGGGAGCTGCAAAAAAAACAAACAACAACAACAGTTTGAGTTTGTAGGTCCTCAATGGTTGATGAATCCTTTAACTCCTGCCATATTTGTGTGTGTCAGAATCAGGAACATAGATAGCTAGGGTGGGATGGGTCCTAGTGCAGAAGATGGAATGTCCCCACCCCATGGCAGGAGGGAGTGGAGGCTCCTGGGGCAGGAGGAAGTGGAGAAGTTGAGGGGTCACCAGGGCAGGGAGAAAAACAGGGCCTCCAAACCAGGGAGGAATGGGGAGCCTGGGGTTGCTGGAGAAGTTTGAGGGCCAAGGGTCATTGGAGGCAAGGTGGGGGATAGGACTAACCTGAGTTGGATGACAGGGTGGGGAGGCATGGAAACGGGGCCTTGCAGACTTGCCCGAGTGTTCGGTGGGATGGGGGCAGGCCCCGCACCTGCTCAATGCCCCTTCAAGCGGCCAGGCCTCACCTTGCCCCATGCTCCCACTCAGGTTGTCCCTTCCTTCCCCTGCAAATTCTGGACACTTGGGTGTGGGAAGCAACAAGGATGCAGCAGATGCCACTGAACCAGGGGGTGTGGCGGGTCCCCCAGGCTTGTGAGTGCTGGTGCAACTGCACAGGCTGCACTTATTATAACTATGCCCCAGTAATCAATCCATCCATCCAATAGGAAACTGCAAGCTGTGCTGTTGACCACCAATGCTCAGGACAGGTCCACCAAGCCAGATGAAAGCTTTAGCGCACAGGGAGTAGCGGCACAAGGCTGCACAGAGGTTCTGTTATGAGCCACGCCATGGGTGGTGATTCAGGGGCAGGTCTAAGCTAAGTCCTGTCAGGACCAGGTCTGGCACAAAAGTCCCCAGAGCAAAGGGGAGAGTGGGTAAGCAGGAGGTAGTGTAGGCAGGAGTGCAGGAACTGGAGGATGGATGAGGCTCAGGGTAACAGGGACTTGAGTGCAGGAACTGAAGAGCAGTAAGGCCAGGAAGTTTCAAGGGCTGAAGTGCAGGAGCGGAAGGGACAGATGAGGCTGAAGGTAGTGAAGACTGGAGTGTTGACACTGGATGCAGGAACTGGGATGAGCCAAGCAATGTGGAGGCCTAGAAGCTGGACTCTGACCCGTTGCACTGACAAACTCAAGGGGGAAACCTGGAAATTAAATATCTTCAGCCAGCCAATCCCTGTAGAGGTCATAGCTAGCCAATCAGGAACTCTGTGGATCAGGCTGCTGTCAGGCGTAGGGTATTTGTATGCCTGGACTGAAGTTCTTAGCAGTCCTCAGGTGACTTACTGGACAAGGAACCTGCCCTGGTTCAAGTCCTGTGGGGCCCGACAGCTTCATGAGCCTGCTACGTGCCTGAGCTAACAGACACAGCAGGTCTTTTAGTTCAGACTCTACCATCTGAGGTTCCCCACTCTCTAACAGGGGTGGGGAACCTCAGGCCCAGGGGCCAAATGCAGCCTGTTGCAAGTTTTTATGTGGCCCCTTTCCAGTGCCTGGATCTGGCCCTTGAGTCCAGTTCTTACCTCCAGTCACTGAAAAACTGAGCTCAAGGGAAGGGAGCAGAGCTGAGGGCATGCAAACAAGGATAGGGGACAGTTCTATGATTTGGGCCCTCCTTTCCTTGAGTGCATCCCCTAAGCATCCTCACCCCAACGTCTGTGCGGCCCTTGGAGTTTGTGCAAGCTTTCAAAGTGGCCTCTGTGAGGGAAAAGGTTCCCCACCCCTGTGATAGAGGCTCATGCTTATGGAGAGGTCCCCTCAGTCTACAAGTAAAAAATCTGGGTCTCGCAACTTGGCAAGTAGTTGGTGCAAGAACCTCTGTGCCACCTAGTGTCACCTCTAGGGGGGGACAGAGCATCACAGCTCCATGTGGCCCCAGCACCACCACTAGAGAGAGAACAAATTGCTTAGCCTCCATATGGTTTAGTACCACCATTAGTGCGGGACAGAGCACAATAACCTCTGTGTAGTCTAGTGCAACTACTTAAGAGGGACAGTGCACTGCAGCCTCTGTGTAGCCTAGTGCTGCTAGTAGAGGGAGAGAGAGCATTGCAACCACTCAATATGGATAAAAACCCTGAATGACTAGTGATTCTGGGTGTCCACCTATAGAACCTCATTTTCAGAATGTGTTGAGCTCTTGGTCATTTGTGAATACGGCTCCTTTAAAGTATTTCAGGTTGGATTCTTCCCCCCCTAACCAAGGTAATCCCAAAACCCTAGCTGCTATTGGAAATCTTGGCTGTTGCTGTTCCTACAACCATGGACACTGCAGCGGTGAAGAATCTGAGGGAGAACGTTAGGGGAGAAACCAAGTGACCAGCTGCTGTAAGGTTCCCATAGAGTTAACGGCTCGCTCACACCTTCTAATGGAAAATGACTCACGGTTGGAAATGAAGCTCAGATGATAGGTGGAAAAGGCAGATCTATTTTTATAACAAGGAGAACAAAACAGCCAAGCAGCGATGATCCAACTTTCTCTCTTCTTTGATTAGGCTTTGATCCTCAAAGCAGTTCGTCGGTGTAAACTGCATTCCCTTCAATAGGGCCTTAGCTGGTAAACCCCTTTGAGGATTGAACTGCATTAAGATCAGAATAATACAATATATTTGGCTGGAAGCCTTCAGCACATATATGTCTCTGTAGCCTGTAATACTGCTACTGTGTCTTTTTTTTTTTTTGGTCCTCATTTGTCCTTTGGAAGCAAGGGATTGTGTCCAGTGATTGTCATGACACCTACAGCATCATGCTGTGATCTCACAATACAAGGTTGACACAGCACCAAAAGTGAGAAAGAACAATCACCCATGACAAGGCAAGGACTGAAACAAATGTGTGGGCAAGACGTGACAGGTGCACCAGGCCTAGGGCTGCCATTTCCCCCAAAAGGGGCAGGACAAGTTTGAAAGGGGCAGGGTCCCTGTCTCTTTCTGATGTGGCGGTGCCCCCATTGAAGTGTTGTCACCGGAGAACAGTCAGGGAACCAGGGCAGCCACAGCCTTCACGTAAGAAGTTACTGGAGACAAGGTGGGGGATAGGGCTTACCTGAGTTGGGTGGCGAGGCATGGAAAGGGGGCCTTGCAGAGCTGCCCAAGTGCTCTGTGAGGGAACGGAATGGGCGTGGGCCACTCAACCTGCTCTTTGAAATTCTTCCATCCGTCTTCCAGTTCCTATCTTAAACACTGGAAAGTAACCAATCAGCGGGGCTGGAGGAACAGCATGGGCTGCTGATGTGAAACTTTGGGAGGTGAGTAGGGTTACTACCGCCCTCCAAGTTTCCACACGGGGGGCAGGGCTATGTCAGAAAGAGGGTTGGGAAAGGGGGCTATCACACCCCTTTCTGGCTTAACCCCACCCCTTATAGAGCATCATGACACTTCATAGGGGCAGAGCCACATTTTAAAGGGGGGGGGGGGAGTCCTTGTGGCTAACTTTCTTTCAGACCTGGCTGCCCCCAGAAGCTCTAATTTCTTTCAGTTACTGAGGACGCTCCTGGCTGACCAGGGAAAGGACTGCTCCCAGAGCCTGGGGACTTCAGGTCAAAACCTGGAGTCTCCAGGCAAAACCTGGAAAGGAGGCAACCCTAACAATGAGACCAGATCAGGAGTTAGGACAATGCAGTGGTGCTGCAGGACCACCTACTGCTTAGAAATCTGAGAGATGCTGGCTTGAGAGCAACAGATTCTGACAAAGATGGTGAAGCTTGGATTAACTGGAACCCAGCCAGAATATTCAAAGACAAGCTCTGCCCCTTTAAATCCGTCTGTAACTGCTTTTCTAAAGGCCCAGATCCATTTTGACCCACTGCCACCTTTACCACTTGTGCTCATTTTCCAGGGTGACTCTGGTGGGCCATTGGTGTGTGAGGGCCGCGTTTTTGGGATCGTGTCCTGGGGGAACAGCTGTGCCAGCCGCAAATACCCAGGTGTTTACACTGCAGTAGCCAACTTCCAGAGGTGGATTTACAAGACCATCTTCAGACAAAATTAACAGCTGTTCTGTGCCCTCCAGCACAGATAGGACCACTAGGGTGGCTAGATCAAAATTTCAAAGATAAGGGACACTACGAAGCCTGGAGGTTCCGAAATAGAGGATGTCCATGATATTCCATGGAGTCATGGGGCTTTAAAATAAGGGATGCCCATTATGTTTGACAGAGCTGTGGGGCCCAGAAATAAGGGACATCCATTATGTTCTATGGAGATGTAGGGCTCTGACATAAGGGCATCCATTATGCTCCGTGAAGCGGTGGGGTTCTGAAATAAGAGATGTCTGTTATGTTTTATGGGGCTGTGTGATGTCCGTTATGTTCCATGGAACTGTGGGGCTAGAAATAAGGGACAGCCATATGTTCTGTGAAGCTGTAGGGCTCTGAAATAAGGTATGATTCCTTAAAATAAGGATCATCTGGCAACCCTATCTGCCCCACATGCATGTGTTCAAATAAAGCGTTCATGAAAAAGAAACAAAGCCATGTTCGCTTCTTTGCTCCTTGGGGAGTCTCGAGTTGCGACCCCTTCTGTGAGACCTTAAAACCCCTTTGTGGGGGAAACCAGAGAAGTTGTTTTTTTTCTGAGCCATCTCCTGTGATGCGTGTTGCCGCAATGCAAATCCTGCGTCAGGTACACGAATTTCTTCCTTTGATGGAAGAGAATAGCTCCACAGGTTGAGAAAGCACAAGCCCAATTATTGCATGAAACAGACGTGGGCTGCTTAAGAAACAGGAGGAATCAGGGAATTAATGGAACCCTTTTTAAATGTCATTAAAAGCTAACAGGGAGGAGGAGAAATGAAAAAGCTGTAATAAACGCTGAATAGACCCAACGAGCTAGAGAGGGGAAGGGATGGGCTGACGAGTACGCAATGTTCCCAGTCTCAAAGTCACTTGCCTTTTAAAGAGCAGCTGAATGGTTGTTCACTGACCTTGTGGGCTTGCTGTGCCCAGCACCAGGCCATAATAAATGGCTAGGATTATTTAGTAACAGATTCCCCTCCCATTGGAAAGCAGCTAATGCAGGTACTGGATGAACAGAGCAGCAGGCAGGGCTGGCTTGCGCCCCTGACAAAATAGATTGTTCTTTTCTCACAGCTTGCAGTGTAAGTCCCAGCCTGGGGCTTTCACTGCGGGTATGGCTCTCTGATCAGTCAGGAGCAAGAGACCAGCCCAGTCTTCTGGGAGCAACGTTGAGGGGCAGGGATGAATCAGGAAGGGGAGGGGAAATTGTCTCCAGGCCCTTTCCTCTGACTTCACTTCATCATGTAGCAGGTGGAGAGGATACTGTTGAGTAGGGACAAGTATAGGATCTGGTGACACATCCAGGAGGTCCCAGCAAGGCCACACTCCTGGGTGTTAGTCCTCCTATACCCAGGCAGTAGACTCTAATGCTTTAGCCCCCAGTTCAGAAGAGCTGCTTCCCACCTCTCCCTTCTCAGAGGTCCATGTGGTGTTTTATGTTGCAGCCATGAGACATCCTAAATTGATGGCACACTGGGGCAGTCATTTACATCCCAAAATGTGCATAATTTATAGATTTGCATAATCTCCCTGCCCTGCATTTAGCCTAATTTTTGCTCCCAGCCTTGACCTGATTCTTTGGCTGCTTTTACCCGATCAGTTTCCTGGGATAAACAGCTGTAATCCCAGATGTAATTGTTCATAAGAACAGATATCCCTGAAAAAATGATCCCTGATTACTGGTTTGATCTCAGCGTTAACCAACGTGTTTCTCAAGGCTTGTTTTTCCCTGGGATGAAAATATACCAGGATGGTAGTTGTGTACTAAACTGGTATCCTGGTTTGAAGCCCCCACAATAGAGTCCTTGCCTCCTGACTCTGCCTTTGGTCCCAATTAAGGTTGTGTAAAGGGGGTGGGAGCTGTCATGCCTCTTTCTGTTGTCACCCTACCCCTTACAGGGTGTCAAGCACATCAGAAAGGGGGCAGGAAGATCCCTATGACCTGCACCCCTTTTTCCTCCAGGTTTCTAGGGGTGACCCTGGCTGACCGAGAAAAAACCAAGGCTTCCCCCAGAGCCCAGGGGCTGTGGGTAAAAATCCAGAGTCTCTAGGTGAAACTCGGAGAGGAAGTGGTCCTATCCCCAACCCTACTACCTGTCCATGTCCCAGACAACCCTGACATCTCTTTGGCTTCAGTAGTGCGTGTAAGCCTGGAGAAGGTGTCTGGAACTCTGGAGCTTTTAATTTGCTCCCATTTTCTTCTTGCTGACAAATAGCTGTTGGGAACAGCTGGGATTTTCTCCCCACAGTTAACATTATTACACTCTGCTTTATTCAGTCAATAAAGACAGTGTCCTGATTTCATAACATTCAGCACTAGGTGGTTTATTAGCTTGCTAATATGTCAGAAGGAGTACTCTTCTTATAACTCAAGCTGTAAAGTTGTGCTTTCATGCTCAAAGGTGCTGGGTTCAAACCCAATAAATGCCTTGGCAAGGGACGTTAATGGAATGGGAAGAATTGGTTCAAGATGCACAGGACTTTGAAACTTGTACTGTGGTTGAGACGGACAGGAGACTGCTGCCTACTTCCCAGCTCTGCTCCTCCTACCCCAACTTGACACATGCAATTGCAGGAGCCAGTACATTTTGGCAGGGTAGGCCCTGAAAGAGATGGCTAAAAAACTTTCTGGGTTTTCCTAGGGCTGAAAAGAACATTTTGTATTTATTTATATATTACATTGTTATCCCACAGACTCAGGGCAGCTAACAACAATATAAGATACATTAAAATCCCCAACACCATCCCAGCCACCCCACTCCCTACCATCTATCAATCCCCAGCCCACTCGATCCACTCCCACCCAACCTTATTCCCACCTGCCAAACAAAAAGGTCTTACATTTTCTTCAGAAGATGAACAGGCTCAGACTTAGGCGGACCTCCAATGGGAGGGAATTCCATAATTGTGGGGCAGCAACCGAGAACGCCCCCCTGCGTGCCCTCGTTGTAACAACTTCAGGGGCAGTTGGCACTCGCAAGAGTGCCAACTGGAGGAAACGTCGATTTCTCCATGGGTGTGGGTGAGTGGGGATGTGTGCGTGGCCGTGTGCACGCCCCACCCATGGACCGGCACATCCACTGACCCCCCACCTGGGGAAGCCATGTAAAAAGGGCCTTGGAGGAGACACTCGAAGAAGAACAGAAGGTTGCTACCTTGTAAGCAAGGTACTTTAAGATGGCTCCTAACATTCTCACAACACCCACCCTTCCAGCCCTGCATGGATTCCCCCCCCCCCCCCACTTATATTCCTAGAAAGGGTTGGAAGGAAATGTCATTCGGGGTGGGGGTGGGGTGCTTTTTATACTAGAGGAGCTTGAGACTATCACATGTTTATTATTTGAATATGGTGAGCATGCACAACCCAGTTGTGAGAATGTTAGGAGCCATCTCAAAGAACTTTCTTTACAAGGCAACAAACTTCTGATTACTCACATGGGAAGAAGTTGTTTGTAAACAAACAGCTTTATCTCCCAGTCCTATGGTGTCTGCTGCTGCAGAGCTACTGGCAGGCAAATGGCAGAGGCAGGTGAGGGATGGGGACCCTGACAGCAGACTTCGGCTGCGGGCAGCAGCCTCCAGCCATGCAGGGAGAAAAGGGGGGGAAAACTGAGCAGGGTGTTGCCAGGGCCAGGATTGCACACACACACCCCTCCCGAAAACGCCGCCCAAGGCTTGGGCCGAGGAGGCCTGCCCCTAAGTCCAGGCCTGGTTCCCGGTGACCCGTCCCTGACAGAAGGCGGGCCTCCGCATTCTACACCAACTGCAGGCTGCAGCTTCCAAACAGTCTTCAAGGGCAGCCCCATGTAGAGTGCATTGCAGTAGTCTATCTTCAAGGTTACAAAGGCATGGACGATGGTGGCCAGATCTGAGTCCAATAGAAAAGGTCACAGCCTTCTCACCAGATGAAGTTAGTAAAAAGCGCTCCTCGCCACCACTGCAACCTGACAGTCCAGGCACAGCAGTGGATCTAGGAGCATCCCAAGGCTGCAAGCCAGATGGTGATCGGACCCTGTAAATGACAGGGGTTCCCAACTCCCCCCAGGTCACAAGATCAGCCAACCATCATCACCTCAGTCTTGTCTGGATTCAGCTTCAATCGGCCCACACGCATCCAGTCCCCAACGGCAGCCAGTCACCAGGTAAGCACCAAGAATGCAGGACCTGGGTTGGATAAGGAGAGATAGACCTGACTCCAAATCCTCGAATGATCTCACCTCGGGGCCTCAGATATACATTGAACAGGAGTGAGGACAAGATAGACCTTTGCGGGACCCCACAAGGGAACTCCCAAGGGGACAACAAGCCACTGTCCATCATCACAGAAGAGCGATCCCGCACACCCCAGCCAGGTCCCGCAGCTGTGTCAACAATACCCCATGGTCAACGGTATCAAAGGCTGCCGAAAGATCTAACAAAATCAAGAGGGCACAATTCCCCCTGTCAATTTCCAAGCAAAGATAATCAACCAAGGCCGCAAGTGCAGTCTCAGTACCATGCCCAGGACAAAAGCCTGACTGACGTGGCTCCAGGAAACTGACAGCATCAAGATGTTAAATCTTTTAATAAATAAATACAAATAAAATGTGCCTGGAGCTGCAGGGCAACCCCCCTCAATAACCTTCCCTAAAAGGGGAAGGTTAGAGACAGAGCAACCTTGGTGGGGGAGTCAACATCAAGAGATGGTTTCTTGAGCAGGGGGTGAACGAACGCAGTCTTGAGGCCATCAGGCATCCTGCTCTCCCTAAGGGAGGCATTGACAACCCCAGACAGGAGTGCCCCCAGTGTCTCCCAGCTGGCTTTCACCAGCCAGAACTGGCATAGATCTAATTCACAGCTAGTCACCCAGACCCCTCCAAGCACATTCTCCACATTGGTGGGCGAGATTACCTGGGTCAGCTTCAGTTAAACCAGACAAGACTGGGCCTCCTCAACCCCAAACTCTGATTCTGCATTCAACCTAGCAGTGCCCAAGTCGAGCCAAATACGAGCGACTTTGCCTGCAAAGTAGGTGGCAAACTCATCACAGCGGGCAGCCAATGACTAACTCCAGATGGAGACAGCCAGGATTTAGTAGCCTATTCACCACCCGGAAAAGCTCAGCTCAGCAGTACTTTGCAGATGCTATGGGAGCCACAAAGAAATCTTTCTTCACTCCTGCCACAGCCACAGCATAGTCCTTCAAAAACAGTGTATGCCACAGTCGGTCAGCTTTGGCACAAGTCGAGCGCCACCTGCACTCTAACTGCCTACCCTCTCACTTTAGCAGCTGCCGGTTTTCCGTATACCAGGGTGACCTTTGCTGCCGCCACAGAGGAAGAGGTTGCTTGGCACCACCATGTCAATAGTCTGGGTCAAAATGTCATAACATAAATTAACCACGGCATTGACAGGGAGGCCATTGAGGTCAGTGGGTAAATCCTCCAGAGAGCTCTGGAATCCTATTGGATCCATTAGGCTCCAGGGATAGACCATCATAACTGGTCCACCACCCTGACAGGGGCAAAGAAGGGCAGGGATCTGGGCCTTCAGAAGGTAATGCTCTGACCATGACAATGGTGTCATAATGACACCCCTGATAACCGGAACCCCTGTTTCCAGGCTGGTGCAAAACATAAGATCCAACGTGTGTCCAGCCTCGTGCACCAGACCAGATATTACCTGGGATAGGCCCATGGCTGTCATTGCGGCCATGAACTCCTGCTCTGCCCCCGAAAGGTTGGCCTCAGTATGTACGTTGAAATCACCCAAGACAATAAGTCAAGTCAATAAATCACCCAACAACACCCCCCGCCCCCCAAGATAATCTGGTTGCTTTGCTATATTGGTGATTGCCTGGAACTTCCTCCTTGCCCACATCCGCCTTGCCCCCTCCCTCCGCACCTTCAAATCCCTCCTCAAAACCCACCTCTTACTCAAAACCTTTAAAAAAGCCTGTTAGAACTTTCCTTTCAATTTTTACTGTCTGCCCTCCCCGCAGACTCCTGCCTAACTGCAACCAAGCCAAGCACGTGCACCTGAGACCTTGCATCCAATTGAATATTATTTATCCCTTGTCTGTCCCTATGTCCCCTCTCCTTGTCTATTAGATTGTAAGCCATAGGCAGGGACCATGTAATTCTTATTGTTCTGTAACGCACCAGGTACACAGCTGGTGCTACACAAATGCTTATAATAATAATAATTATTATTTGGACATTCTGAACATTTTCAGGAAAAGATGGAGCTGAAACAATCTTTAAAGTGAATACTGAAATCTGTTTTACAATGGAGAGGTTGTCAGGGCCCCACTGGAACTCAGTCTGAAGCCCTTCCAGCAGAGCTGAGTTACCCTCTCCAGATTCAGTTGAGATGTGCTTCTAGGGAACACCCAAGGCTACAAGCCTTCCAATTGGCTACCACAGGGGTAAGGAGCCTCGCTCAGATCCAAGGGCTGAATGCAGCTTGTACCAGGAGGGTCTTCCCAGGGCCACATGCTCTTTAGGGGAATTAGCTCTACTCCACTGCCACGTCTATTCAGCCCGAGTCTCAGCTGAATCCCCCTTCAAAAGGAGGGTGTACCTTCCTATAGGACCCAACAGACAAGATTGCTCGGATTCAGACCGACTTTGACGCTGGATTGATGGCAGTAGGGGAGGAGCGCGGGGGGGGCGGAGGTCCCGTCTGGTCCATCTTTGTGGGGAGAGTTTCGGGAAGTGACGCCGGCCGATGCGGTGGATGTCCTGGGGTCTGTGAGGGCCACGTGTTGTGAACTGGATCCGTGCCCGTCCTGGTTAATAAAAGCTTCCGGGGAGACGTTGGGGACGGTGCTGGCGAGGGTAGTGAATGCGTCCTTTCGGCAGGGGAGGTTGCCGCCTTGCCTTAAAGAGGCTGTGGTGCGCCCCCTGCTGAAGAAACCATCGTTGGACGTAGACGCGCTCGCCAGCTACCGACCTGTCTCTAACCTTCCCTTTTTAGGGAAGGTTATTGAGCGGGCAGTGGCGCTCCAGCTCCAGGTTCATCTGGATAACATCGGGCTCCTTGACCCTTTTCAATCTGGGTTCCGCCCCGGCTATGGCACCGAGACGGCGTTGGTGGCCTTGGTAGACGACCTCCGCCGGGAGATGGATGCAGGATGTTCGACATTTCTCATCCTGCTAGATCTCTCGGCCGCTTTTGACACCGTGGACCATGGGCTGCTGCTGAGACGGCTGCGTGACCTGGGGGGTCTGGGCGGGACCGTTCTTGAATGGTTCCGCTCATTCCTCTCGGGGAGGAGCCAACGGGTGGTGCTGGGGGAGGAAACATCGTGCCCCCGCGCTTTACCGTGTGGCGTTCCGCAGGGATCGATCTTGTCTCCGCTGTTGTTTAATATCTATATGCAGCCCTTGGGGGAGGTCGTGAGAGGGTTCGGGGTGCGTTGTCACCAGTATGCTGATGATACTCAGCTGTACCTCTCCTTTTCTACTGACCCAGACCCTGCTATCTCGTTGCTATCCCAATGTTTGGAGGCCGTGGCGGATTGGATGCGGCTGAGCAGACTGAAGCTCAACCCAGATAAGACGGAGGTGATGGTGGTGGGGAGGGCGAAGGGGGTGGTGGCCCCCCTAGTTGGGGGGGTTCGCCCTCCTGTAGCTCAGCAGGTTCGGAGTCTGGGGGTAGTATTGGACGCAGACCTGCGTCTGGAGCGGCAGGTGGAGGCAGTCGCTAAGGCTGCCTTCCGCCAGCTTTATCTTGTGCGTAGGCTGCGTCCGTATGTCTCTGGCCCGGACCTGGCCTCCCTCATCCATGCCTTTGTCACCTCGAGGCTCGACTACTGCAACGCGCTCTACGTGGGGCTTCCCTTGTTCTTGGCTCGGAGGCTGCAGCTGGTGCAGAATGCGGCGGCTCGTCTTCTTACGGGGACGGGTCGCCGGGAGCACATTACACCGGTGCTCCGAGCTCTGCACTGGCTGCCGATAGTGTGCCGGGCCAAGTTCAAGGTCCTAGTGATGATCTATAAAGCCCTACACGGTCTCGGCCCCTCATACCTTAGGGACCGCCTCGCCCTTCGCGCCCCAGAGCGGCTCCTGCGGTCTGCCGGGGGTGCCCTCCTGGAGGTCCCCCGTGTTAAACGGGGGGCCACGATGGAGAGGGCATTCTCGGTGGTGGGACCGCGGCTGTGGAACTCCCTTCCGGAGGAAGCTCGCCTGGCCCCAAGCCTTTTAACATTTCGGCGAAATTGTAAGACCTGGCTGTTTGCCCAGGCCTTTGGGAGGGAGGGTGAGGAGGGAGGTTTTTAGTCCCCTACCCATTTGTGTTGTGGTTTTTGGTCTAGCCCTGTTTATAGTTATATTTATATTAAATATTTAATATTTAATATTTTAAGTATTTTTGATGGTTTTAGATTGTTTTTATTGTATTTTATTGTCTGGATGATGGAAGCCGCCCCGAGCTGCGTTGCAGGAGGGGCAGGGTAGAAATGTATAAAATAAAAAATAAATAAAATAAACACAGTCTCACTCAGAGGGTATCAGTCCACAGTCCTTTATTAGACTCAGTGTCCAGTGTACACAATCCCTGGGCTGCCGGCTGTCACCTCCACCCTGCAGGTCCAGGTCAGTCTCTCTCAAGCTCCGGAGCAACACAATATCAACCCCCCATGTCCAACTAGCCAGGCCTCAAGGCCCCAGGCTCAGACCAAGCCTTCCCCAGGCATGAGGCTCCCCCCTGGGCACAGCCTCTACTCAGTACCTGGGTCCACTCTGGTTCTCCAGTCTTCAGCACCCTGGAGAGCATAGAATGGGAAGGCTTTGTCAGGGAGATATGGTCCCTTCAGCTCCCAGGTAGAGACTACCTTCCTCTCTGCCTTCCAACCCCTTATGTAGCCAGAGTGGGCATGGCCCACAGTACTATTGCCCTTAAAGGGCCAGTGTCCTGCCTACTCTGCTACCTTCCAGCCAAGCCTGTTCTTCTCACAGGCTGGATCCTTGGCATGGACCGGCTTACCCCAGACCCATGCACATGCGCACAGCCCACTGGCTGGTGCCCTCAGCCCCCCTCTTAAAAGGGCAGCAGCCGCACAGGACTTCTCCCTGCTACACAGCTCATGGCTAGCATTTATGTGAACATGTTACAGGGTAGAGCCCTGTTAGAACGAGTCCTTGCAGGATCTCTACCCCTCAGGCAGTCCACACAATACTGGTCTTGTATCCAGTATGCTTTATTTACAGTGTCCTCAGTTTCCCCAAGTTTGCCCGAGCTTTTCCTCACCTGTCAAATGCTCGATCAAACAGAAGGTCTTACATTACCTCAAGAAAGTGCTCAGGTGTTGATGAACCTCCAGGGGAAAGGAGTTCCTCAGTAGTGGGGAAGCCACTGAGAATGCCCCTCTGTGCACCTTGCCGTATGGACTTGACAGAGAGGACACTTGCAAGAGGGTGCTCCTTGCTGGCTGCAGGGATCACAATGAAGCATAAAGGGAGGAGGCAATCTTTCAGATATATATGTGACTATATATTGCCAACACATCCCAAAGGAGACAGGACACCAAGAATTGGGTTTAAACAGCCGCATTCTTTATTAAACTCAATCATAATTAGAATAGGTGGGGGAAATTGCCTAGTGCGATTCCGGTCCAGTACTTAACTGTCCAAGAAACCAGAAACACAGGGGTGGTTTCAATATACCCTTGATTACCATACTATTTTCAAATGCAACGTCTCCCACCCTTTCCGCGGCGCAGGCCACAGATGAGGAAGACCAAAGTCCTTCCAGACCTGTGTAAGAAGGAGGGCACCTGCAGGCTGGGGACCATACCTACTGCCCTCGCTAGACACCCCTCCCAAGGAGGCAGGCTACCCTGCCGCTTGCCATGCCCTGCTTTTGAGGTAGGTGTGGCCTCCTCATCTCTTAAAGAGATGACTCGTACTTATAATAATTCTTTTCTAATCTCTAAATTGCAGTACTGGACCCCTGCCACTAAGAGGTCGCCAGAACTACCCAGACGAGCCCAACCCCCACCTACCTAACACATATTCAATACCTGAACTAGCTTCTCCTTCAGGGCTTCCAGGTAGCAATCGTTCCCCTCAGCAGACAGATGTACTCCATCCCGGTGGTACAGCTCGGGCCACTTATGCAACAGGGCGTAGTTGTGGATACTCTCCCCTCCCAAATCTGCCAGCCACCTGCCTATTTCCCTATTGATAGTCCTCCACGTTCTATGTATGTTCCTCAGGTGCACCCCCCTCACCTCAGGACATCCACTCTACAAGGTCAGTCCAGACAATAAGAGCGGATGGGAAGAGCTTCTTTATCTCCCGCACATCTCTCTTGATGTTCTTTATCAGTTGGACACCCTTCAAATGGGGTATGTCATTCTCGCCTAAATGCATGACAATAACATCCGGTGGGGGGCCCTTGTGAGGCGCCTGGAAAGTAGGCATCAGGTGGTGCCACCTCATGCCGCTACGGTCCTTCCATCGTATTTCTGCTCATGCCAATAAGCTCAGCTGGGTCCCCCACTGGGTCTGACCGGCCGCTTTGCCCACTCAGCGTACCAGGCTGTGCACAATGATCCAGACTTGCCTTTAGCAGCAAGAGGGAGCACTTGAGGAAACAAACAGGAAGTTCAGCATCAGCAGTGGGAGGGGGTGTGCTGGACATAAGACCGGAAGACGCCCTGATCGCCAACGGCCCACTGCTTGTATACCCCGCTCCGTTATCCTTGCTGCTGCTGAAAAACTGGCGGCCCTATGCGGAATGAGTGGGTTCCAAATTCTGCCGCCGACAAATGCAGGTTGGCCAAGGAGGCCCTCAGGATGGCCGTAAATTGGTACCTGGTAAAAAAACAAAACCCTCTGGCATGCCTAAAGAGGGGGCCGGACATGCAGGGTCAAATGGCGAGGTATGCTTCCACTGCCCAGACAGGGTCCAACTTCGGTGTTCCGACCATGCTCAACCTGACCACCTGCCCCCTGCCTCTCTGATCAGTTTTGGAGTGGTGGATCCACAGGGGCATTGCTGCCAGACCAACCGGGACATCATCAGTTCTAAGCACCCTACCTGTAGTGTCATTGGCTGATTCGGCTACAAGCTCACTCACGCAGAAACCCCCAAAGAATGCTAGTTTGAATACTGAACTGAACAAACCAACCTCGTAAATGTAAAAACAAATTCAGGGGAGGACCCTACATATTTCCAGCAGCAAAAGGGGTGGGTGGGTAATGGAGATCCGTCAGTCGGGGGTACTACCTTGCTCCCGGGACCAGCTTTCTAGTAAGCAGCTGGTGAAAAAACCAGTCAGGAGGTGAGTGCCCGGCGAGGTTGTTCATGAACCCCAATGCTGTCAGTTTACCAGCTATAGTGCCTGGCGCCGCCACTCTCCACTTCAGGTAGAGAGTGAATTGGAGCATCTGGGGTTCTGGGATCGGGAAAACCGGCTTCCACCCTTGAAGAGACTGGTATCGCTGGAATTCGCGGAATGCTCTGTCATACACCGCCCTTGTTCATGGTGGATGGGATCCTTGAATGGCTGTGTACAGTTCTATGATCCAAGGCTCCACACTGATGGCGTCAGCGGCTCTGAGGTTGCCCTGGCTCATGATGTCAGTTAGCGGAAACGCTCCATTTGGAAGCGAGAGAGGACATCGGCTACACCGTTGTCAATGTCGGGACATGCCTGGAATGAAACAATATGTTAAAGTTCAAACAGGTGAGCAGAAATTAAATGCCCTAACCAGCTTTATAACCTGTGGGGACTGCGAGGACGGCGTATTTATGATGTGTACAACTGCCTGGTTGTCACACCAAAAGAGCACTGTGTGATTTGCAAATTCCATCAGCCATAGGTGGACTGCCTGCAGGATGGGGAAGAGCTCCAGGAAGGGGAGGTCCTTGGTGATAATGAACAAAAGAAAAGCACAAAAAGGATAAGAGGAATGATGTATCTCTCTCTAATATACTTAACTTTAAATTAGCCCAAGGATAGCCACTCTACTATAGAAAATCGTTAATCACATATTCCATTTAAAAACATATATCCTAAAATTAACAATATAAACCTCATCAAGAGAAATTCAGCTCAAAAGTAAGAGCACAAAACACATTGACAAAGGGAAATCCCACTACACACAAAAGAAAAATTGGCTCAAATAGGAGCACAAAACAATTGGGTGATCCCACTGTGCACAAGAGAAAAATTAGCTCAAACTAAGAGCACAAAGCAGACGCGTTTCGGGGAAACCCCCTTCTTCAGTGCTATAGAATTTTTCAAATCGCATACAGGACACTGTAAGAGAGGAAAATTCAAAAACATATGAATCATAATGGGGGGAGAGAAAGAGAGAAGGTGGATAATCAAAATAGGGCTAATATTCCCATATCTGATTTGCCAATACCTCTCCTACTTATGCTCATCATACCTTACGTTCCCATATGTCATCTCTCCACACAAAGGGAGGAGACTGTGAAGATTTGTGTTTTTTTTATTGGCGCTCTTGTTGAGTCATCCACTGTAAGCAAACCAATTCATTAAAACAAATAATGTCTCCAGCCTATATTTCCCAATGAGTTATCATCCTCTAATAATCTCCACACATATACCAACCTTCTCCCAACTTTCATCCCAATTTCAAGTGCATATGCAATAAGCTACTACTATGTGAAAAGAGAATACCATTATTCTATATCTTGCCTAAAATCCATAAAAGTTTGCAGGATCCACCAGGCAGACCAATTGTATCTGGCAATAGGTCAATGCTTGAACCCTTCTTGCAATTTTTGGATCATCATCTGAGACCATTTGTGCCTGTGTTGCGTTCATATATTAGGGATTTCCAAGATTTTTTAGGTGTCCTGGAGGATTTAGACTGTGATATGGTTAAGGACTGGATTGTTTTAGCGACCATGGATGTGTCCTCGTTATATACCAATATCCCCTGGATGAAGCGCTCAAGATTATTGAGGAGACACTTGAACGGAGGGATGAGACTCATCCCAATGCGACCTTTCTGATGCAGTTGGCAGAATTGGTATTAACTCGGAGTTATTTCATGTTTGATCAGAAAATATACCATCAAATTAGTGGGGTACTGATGGGATGCACTGTGGCACCGCAAGTGGCCAATTTATTTATGGGTCACTTTGAGAATCAACACATTTACAATCAGAGTGAGAACAGTTTCTATGATTCCATTTTTCTATATAGAAGGTACATAGCTAATTTGTTTTTCATATGGATTGGGACTGTAGAGAAATTGTACAATTTCCATAGCTACCTTAATGGGTGCTGTGAAAATATTAAATTTGATCTAAAATTTAGTCCCCAACATATTAGCTTCTTGGATATACTGATTGAGCATGAACAAGGCAGCATTATTACAAGTGTATACAAGAAGGGTACAGATGTAAATTCATACCTACACTTCTCGAGTAATCATCCAAAGTATCTGAGGGAGAATCTTCCTTACAGTTTACTTATTAGGATCAGAAGGAATTGCACTTTAGAATCTACCTTCTTCCAACAAGCCAATGAATGTCTAGTTTAAGAGAGAGAGGATATTAAGGAAGAGCTTCTTTAGAGTTATGCGATTATCTAGACAGTCTCTACTTATACCAAAATGAAAGCAGTCAGAAAGTAGGATAGTGTGTTCTCTTACATTTGGACCAGGCTCAGGAGAAATCAAAAGAGCCATATTGAAACATTGGCACATAGTAAGCACGATACCAGGATTACAGCTGAAACCTGTATTTGTTATGAAGAAAACAAAACCCATTAGGGATTTGGTGGTTCATACAGATTTGTCAAGACAACAGAGAGGAGACTCCATGGATGGGAGAAGTGTAGGACCCCCCTTATGGCATAATGTACCACCAGGCATTGTTCATTTTAGATGTGGGAATTGTTCAGTTTGTTGCCTCAGTTTGTCCATAAAGGAGTTTAGTAATCCGTCAACAGGAAGGAAATTCAAATTACACCACTTCTCCACATGTAGGACAGCATTTGTTGTCTATTTAATATTGTGTCTATGCCACAAAGTATATGTGGGGTACACATCCAGGGTCTTGAAAGTGAGAATAATGGAACATCTTAGTAACATCAGAAAACATAAGATCAATGAACCTCTGGTAGACCGTTTTAATACCAAGGGAGACAGGGAACAGGATTTGAGATTCCTGGCGATATAAAGAGTACCCCAGGGGCATGGACAGATTAAGGAGCTTCAAAGGAGGGAAGTTTATTGGATATACAGATTGAGAACAGTACAACCAGAGGGTCTAAATGAAGAAAATTCTTGGGTGGCATGCCTGTAATTGCTCGCTAGGGCCGGTTTTGCAGTGGGTTTCCTGCAGTATTCTTATTGTGTAGCGATTATTAGAGGATGATAACTCATTGGGAAATATAGGCTGGAGAGATTATTTGTTTTAATGAATTGGTTTGCTTACAGTGGATGACTCAACAAGAGCGCCAATAAGAAAAGCACAAATCTTCACAGTCTCCTCCCTTTGTGTGGAGAGATGACATATGGGAACGTAAGGTATGATGAGCATAAGTAGGAGAGGTATTGGCAAATCAGATATGGGAATATTAGCCCTATTTTGATTATCCACCTTCTCTCTTTCTCTCCCCCCATTATGATTCATATGTTTTTGAATTTTCCTCTCTTACAGTGTCCTGTATGCGATTTGAAAAATTCTATAGCACTGAAGAAGGGGGTTTCCCCGAAACGCGTCTGCTTTGTGCTCTTAGTTTGAGCTAATGTTTCTCTTGTGCACAGTGGGATTGCCCAATTTTTTTGTGCTCCTATTTGAGCCAATTTTTCTTTTGTGTGTAAGTGGTATTTCCCTTTGTCAATGTGTTCTGTGCTCTTACTTTTGAGCTGAATTTCTCTTGATGAGGTTTATATTGTTAATTTTAGGATATATGTTTTTAAATGGAATATGTGATTAAAGATTTTCTATAGTAGAGTGGCTATCCTTGGGCTGATTTACAGTTAAGTATATTAGAGAGAGATACATCATTCCTCTTATCCTTTTTGTTTGTTCGTTATTGGCTTTATGGCTGATTGGGTAAGACGACTACTGTGGGAAACCCATAGTTGTTTTGAGGTCCTTGGTGACCCCGGACTTGGTCCATTCGGGCAGCTAGAGGGCTACCACCCACCTGTCCCTAAAAAATACCCCGAAGCCAAAACCACCGGCTGCATCAGAGTGCACCTGGAGCTCTGCCTCCAGCAAAAGCTGGTCCCTTCAAAAACTAGTACCATTGAATCCTGCTAAGAATGCCACCCACATCTCAAGAACTTCCTTTATTTCCTTGGTGAGCCTGATGTGATGGTAAGGGGGCAGGTTGCTCTCAAGCTTGGCATAGAGACGGGACAGGAAGGCCTGCCCCAGTGCCACCACCCTGCATGCAAATTTAAGGCTCCCAAGCAATGATGGAGGTGGCAAGCCGTCATCTTGGTTGGCCTCAGGGACTCGTCAACCTTGGCCCGGAGGGATCTCAACTTGTTCTCTGTAGGCAGGAGACGGCTGCCACTGTGTCCAGTTCTATCCCCAAAAAGGTCAATCTGGTGGCTGGTCTTTCCGTCTTTTCTGGTGCAAGGGGGATGCCCAATTCATCCGCCACCCACTGGAAAATCTGCATCAGTTCCCAGTATTCCCTTGAGCCGGCCCATCCAATAAAGAGGAAGTCATCCAGATATTTGGTGACCTCCCCCGCCCTGGCCCGCTGCCGTACCACCCACTCGACCAGGGAGCTGAATCTCTTGAATGCTGAACAAGAGATGGAGCACCCCATTGGGATGACCATATAATAATAATGCCCTTGAAAATGGAAGCCTAGTAGTGGGAAACTCTCCGGATGAATGAGGAGTAGGCGAAAGGCAGACTTGATGTTGCACTTTGCCAGAATGGCACCCTGGCCAAAATACCTGACCAGAGCCACTGCAGAGTCGAAAGGCACATAGTTAACTGATGTAAGTTCCTTGGGTATGGCGTCATTCACCAACCTGCCTCATGAGTGAGAGAGATGGTGGATCAAGCGGAATTCACCCAGGGCCTTTTGGGGGACCACCCCAAAGGGGGAAATCAGCATGTTGGGGAAGGGGGGGGAGGGGCGGGGAAAGGGCCGGCCACTCTGCTGTCCGCTCATTTTTTGTCAATTTTTGCCTGGATAATGTTCTAGACCCACCATGGATTTCAAGTTAGGGGCAACCCTATGCTGCTGGACAGTAAGTGCTGGGATCCTAAAACGCTTTTTAAATTCCTCAGTGACATATCTAACCTCCTCGTCGGGGTGCTCCTGAAGGGCCAGCTCGAACTGCTCTGTCCTAACTGGTGTTGGGGCTCTTCCCCACACCACCGGCATTGCCCTCCCTCCCTCCCTTTCTGAGGACCCAGGGTTGGGTTTTGCCCAAGTTTTGGCACAGGGGCACGCTGAGGCTGCGTGGTGCCCCATGCCATTTGGGCAGGTATGCTGAAACTTACAAGTCATGCGGGAGCATTTCCCCGGTCGGCTGTACTACAAGCACTGCCCCCTGATGCTCGCTGCTGCCTTTTTTCCTTCCTCTCAAAAGGAATCAGTGGCAGATGCGGCACCTCCCCTGGCCAATAAGTGACCACTGTCTGATCTGGGGGCGTTGCTTGTACTGCTTATGCAATTGAGCCATAAGTCATTTGCATGGAGGTTCCAACAGAGGCCTAGGGTGTAGGCTTCCCTATGCCTGAACTCCTCATTGTACTGAAGTCTGACTCATATGCAGGGCCCCGATTCTTCTACAAAAAAAAATCTGAAATTCTGCGACCCAAAATGGAAAATTCTGCAACCCAAAATGGAAAATTCTGCAACCCAATAAAGTTACAAAACCAGTCTAGTAAAATTAAAAATGAGTTCTTTAATAGCAGTAATGACATCTTTATAATTAAAAACAAACATTTATTTACATATTTGCATTAATTAACACATTTTACAGTCCAGCAAATAGACATTTATTTATTTGCATTAAAACACATGAAAACAGATCGCCTGAGATTGTCT
>QEPC01013912.1:473501-484133 GCA_003113815.1 Sphenodon punctatus | reverse complement strand
GGGGAGGCAGATAATTAGTTTCGTTTCTTGCAAGCCTCTCCACCCCTGGTGCCTGGAAGTCTGCTCCTCAGTGACTGACACCTCCCTGTCATGTTTGACCTTCCAATGAACCTTTTTTGACCACCCGAACTCATCCGAACGCGATCCGAACTGACCGAACTGTTTGGCCATTTCGCCGTTCGGTGTTTGGTTTGTTCGGTATGTTCATGTTCGTGTTCGAGTTTGGTCATCCGAACAGGCTGAGTTTGGTCCGAACTCCAAACTGCCGAACCGCGTTCGCCCATCCCTAATTCTGCACCAGCTGCAGCTTCCTGACCATCACCATGGGTAGTCCCACATAGAGCGTGTAACAGTAGTCCAATCTCGAGGTAATGAAAGCATGGATGATAGTAGCAAGGTCAGAGTCTGAGATATATGGCCGAAGCCGCCGCACCAGATGTAGTTAGCGGAATGTGCTCCTCGCCACAGTATCCACCTGGACATCCAGGCAGAGTTGGGTATAGAGGAGCACTCCCAGACGGCAAACCTGGGAAGCCAATGGAGGATGAACCCCATCAATAACAGGGGACAACACACCCATTGCCTTACCTACCAGCATCACCTCTGTTTTGTCAGGATTCAGCCTCAGTCGGCTTGCCCTCATTCAGTCCCCAGAGCCGCCAATTGTTGGGTAAGCACTGAGACTGCGGGGTCTGGGTCAGATGAAAACATGAGGTAGAGCTGGGTGTCATCAGCATATTGATTACATCAAACCTTCTCACGACCTCGCCCAGCGGCTGCATGTACATATTGAACAGGAGAGGGGACAGAATAGAACCTTGCGGGACTCCACACGTGAGGTCCTGAGGGGATGAAGAACAATCCCTGAGCATCACCCGCTGAGTTCTTCTGGTCAGAAATTAGCAGAACCAGTCAAGGATCATTCCACCCACCCCGGCCTGGTCCCGCAGGCAAGTCACCAATATCTTGTGTTCAACGGTATCAAAAGCAGCCAACAGATCTAATAGAATCAGCAGGGTCGATCGACCCTGATCCAATTCTTGTTGGTGGTTGTTGACCAAAGCCACAAGTGCAGTCTTAGTATCAAAACCTGGACGAAAGCTGGACTGCGAGGGATCCAGGAAACTGATGCCAGTCAGATGCTCCTGCAGCTGCCGAGCCACAACCCATTCAATAATCCCTGGCGAGGGCATCAATGTCAAGCGATGGTTTCTTGAGCAGAGGCCGCACCATCGCCTCGTTGAGGCAGCTTGGTACTCTACCCTCCCGAAAGGAGGCATTTACCAGCAATGGCCCTAACATCTCCCAGCTGGCCTTAACCAGCCAGGATAGGCATAGATCCAATAAGTCTGGGTGATTTTTTCAGCATCAACTCTGAGACCAGCTCAGCTAGAAGAGTTGGGGAATTAGCTGTGCAGTGGGGGTGGTCAATACACCAAGAGAATTCCCAGTCTACCCCCAGCCAAATTCAACACAAAGTGGACATACTCTATATCAGACGAGTTAGGCACCAGATACCTCCAAAGAGCCAAGCTGTCTTTACAGATCGCAGCCTCCACACACATACACACACACCCTGCCCAGCCCCTGAGCCAAGACCGATGCTGCACAGAGTACCCAGCTGACACCATCTGGGACAGTACTGGCCCAAATGCTTCATCCAGCCAGGTCTCTGTAAGGCATATGAGGTCAGTGGCCTCACCTCCAATCAAATCATGAATGATACACGTTTTATTCATCACCGACCTCACGTTAAGCAGTATCAGATCAGGCGCCCTACTGGTCTTAGCCCCCAAATATCCCAAGATGGGGGTGGGGGGAGCAGGACACAGGGACAGACACCAAATGTCTCTCACAACAATCGCAATCGACTATCCTCCCCCCATACCTCCCCATGCCTGACACAACCCCAACAGCTGCCCCCTCCCAATCCCCTTCAAACAGGGTCCTCTCTCCAGCACCTGATTCTGAGCCCCCAGCAGGGCCCAGGGAGGTGAGTGGCCAACAAACCAAAGCACGTTGTTATGGGAGGCAGCCCAACTCTGGCCTAAGTCTTTGCAGGACTGGGATCCCAGACTTATTGTGCTGTCTTCTTGGCCTGTGATGACTGTTCTCACCCAAATCAGCTCTTCAGCCTTATAACTCCAGCATCCGTTCAGCTGACCAGCCCTCATCTGGTCACATGCCCTGTTGAACTAATCCCTGGCTGACCATGCCTGAGCTAATTGCTCATTAACCTAACTACCGGAACAGTTTGGCAGTGCTGCAGTGCAATAATTTGCCAAGGGAGATTGTGGGGGCCCCTTTCACTGGAGGCCTTGAAAAAATTTGGTTAAACAGATGTCTCTTGGGGATGGTGTATGTATAGTGCAGTGGTTCTCAAGCTCTTGGGCAGTGGGGCACACTAAAATGTTTTTAAAAAATAAATCCAGAACCCACCCTAAAAAAAATCCAGGGCCAGGAGAGGCCAGCACCTGGCATTGATCCTAGTAGGGGGGTGGGGTGAACCCAGCAGCAGGGGAGCTGATCGCAGCAGTGGCAGAAGCAAGAAGTTGTCATGAGGTGGGTGGATGTAGCAGGAAGTTAAAGAACTGGGGAAGCTGCCAGAAGCCACCACCACCCTCTCCCCATCCTGCCTCTGGCCCCTAGAAGAACATATGGCTAGAACAAGTGGCAGAAGCGTTGCCACCTATGCAAATTATTAAGGAACACTTATGAAAAATACATGTTGCAGGGCGTGCATTGGCACCTTAGGTTCATTTCATTACAAAAGTGAAATGAAACTTAAAGCAATCTACAACTTGTATTTTTCATAAGTGTTCCTTTAAAATGTCCACAGGTGGCAACCCTAAGTGGCAGGAGGGGATGCTGCAGGGGACACGATGCTGCTGCAGGAGGCTGCCCTGGGCCCTTCCTGAGACCCGCTGGGGGGTTCCAATGCACAGGCTGAGAGGGGCTGAGATAATCTGGAGAGGGGGAGGAGGAACGTGGCCCGGCTAGTGCAGAGAGTGTCCACTAAGAGCAGCCAGGCAATGGCTGGCTAAGGAAGTGGTGCAGGAGAGCTGGCCACTGCAGCAGACCCTCTGGGGCTGTGAGTACAAGGCTGGGCCCTTACAGTAGGGATGAAACAAATATCCATTCCAAATCTGGTAGATTTGTATCTGTGGATACAAAGCGCTCCATTTGTTTGAAGGAATGAATAGTCTTTTTGGTTATTTTGCTCCAACTACCTTGCTTATTTGGTAACTTCGCTTCCTTTGGCAGTAGTGGTTAGTGCGACTGTGTACCACGGGGATGTGCTATTGCTAGTAGTGCAGTATCACTGTTGCACAACAGCATGGCATTCAATAGTGCTAAATAGCACCAAACTAAAGCCCTGCTCCAGCTAAAAAACCATGCCCAAACCTGGTCCGAGCCCAACTGCATGGAACTGATCTGGACCTGGTCCCAACACAGCGGAGCTCTCCCAAGCCTGGGCCTGATACAGTAGGGTGGCCTTCCTGCGCCATCACAGTGGTGCCCCAAAGGGGTGGAGTTTCGTTAGGAAAGAAGCAGGGAACACTTAACCCCGCCCTTTTCTGATGCAATGCTGCCCCCCCCAGCACGTAAGACCATCAGTTCCATAGTGGTCAGACCAATAGTCCATCAAGCCCAGCATCCTGTCTCTGACAGTAACCAATCTCTGTCTCTTGGGAGAAGTACCCAACAGGTCACAATGGACAATCCATTCCCTGTTGCTCCAGCCCCCAACAGTAAGAGGTTACATCCCCCAAACCTACTTGGCTAATGGACCTATCCTCCAAGAACTTATCCAATCCCTTTTTAAAACTAGCTACACTTCTGGCCTTGGCCACTTCCTCTGGCAGTAAATTCCACAAGTTAACTGTGCGCTGAGTGAAAAAATACTTTCTCTTATTTGTTTGCACTTGTCCACATTAAATTTGATGTCACAGCACTTTGTGGGGGCAGAGGCCACATTAGGTAAAGGGAAGAATTAAATGGACATTTCCCTGTCACTTTTCCAGTGTGGCCCACCCCTGCAAAGCAATATGATGTAATTGTGTTCCATGGGGGCAGGGTCTCTCTCCAACAGGAAGCCTGGTACGGGCTCTCAAATGGAACCGATCCTGACAAGACTAGTCAGGCTCAATTTGATCTGCAGGGCTCTCTCTATCACAATTACGGAACAAAGTAACTGAAGCTACCAAATCGACAAAGACACTGAAATACCACAGCAAAAGAACCAAATGAGCAAATATGTAAATACAGAGTCACTAGCAAAGATTTATTTGGAGATTTGTTTGTTTAATAGCCTAATAATCTTTGCAAATACCAAATGGCATGTTCATCCCAGTCATTGGTAATTAAATAGTGCTCTGTCTCACCCAGCTGCAGGGTGAGGGCAAAAGTATTGGAGGGCCCTGCAGTGAATGCTTAAGTCCCCAGCTGCACAACGAGGTATTTCACAAGCCAGAGAACAAACCCCAGGCAGCAACAACCTAAACTAGGTCAGGAATGGGACTCAAACTAGTTGCCAACTCTCCCCTGCCAAAGAGGAAAATTAAAAGTTTCTTGCAGTTTCTCCGATCTGAAAGTCTTTTCAAATTATTGTTATTCCGGATCACTGCATTAAATCTCCTTCCCGCTCCCACCAGGGTGTCTGCACTGCCTCCCTGTATTTCAAACGCAGCAGAGTGATCTGCAATAGAATGCTGCCGCTGCCTTGATTCTCCAATCTAGAGTTCCTTAGGGGATTTCTTCTCTCTGCTAACATCAGTGCCCTGCTCCTGGCTCTGACATTAACTCAGTGAGGGGCTGTGGAAGGGAAGAGGAGGAGTGGTACTCTGATCTGGGACTGGAGCCAGGAACAGGAGGTGAGACGAGGACATGGTCTGTTTCTACAGGTCAGGGCTTTATGGTGCTGTGTTATTGCTGTCCTCAACAGCCATGCAGCCTCCTTAGTTAGCAGCACCTGCAGTACAGGGAGGTTTTGGGAGGGGAAGAAAAGCCACATCAAAGTCCTGCAGCAGTGGTGGCTTTGGCATAAGTGATATAGGGGACCACCCAAAGGGGCCCCAAGACTGAAGGGGCCACACAACTGCTCTTAAAGTAAATATTGGAAAACACACACACACGATAGGGCTAAAATGATTACTGTAACCTCCTTCTCACTGGCCTTCCCCGGTCTCACCTTTCTCCCCTCATCTGTCCAAAACTCTGCTGCCAGAGTCATCTACCTCGCCAGTCGCTTCGACCATGTGCAGCCCCTCCTCTCTTTGCTTCACTGGCTTCCCCTTCCTGAACGAATCCTGCACAAGCTCCTAGTCTTCACCTATAAAGCTCTTCACAACCTTGCTCCCCCCTACCTCTCTGCACTTATCGCCCTCCATACTCCAGCCCGTGCACTTCGCTCCTCCTCTGTCCCTTCTCTCACCCTTCCACGCCTTCCCTGCTCCCCTAAGCGCCTTCGTCCCTTCTCACTTGCTGCCCCCCATGCCTGGAACTCCCTCCCTGTCCACATCCGCCTTGCCCCCTCCCTTCATACCTTCAAATCTCTCCTTAAAACTCACCTCTTTCGCTCTGCTCTGTCTGACTCTTTATCCTGCTGAGCCACTATTCCTATACCTACGATCGGTTTACCCTTATCCTTGCAACATGGACCTGCCTGCTGTCATTCTCATCGTAACCAAGCCAAGTACGTGCACTTGAGACCTCGCATCTTCATGAATGTTAGACCCCTTGTCTCTCCCTCTGTTCCCCTTCCTAAGTCTCTCCCCCAGCTCCTGTCTCTCAGATTGTAAGCCCTAGGGGCAGGGACCATGTCTATTTTATTACTTTGTAAAGTGCTAGGTACACTGCTGGCGCTATATAAATGTTTGTTAATAATAATAATAATAATAATAAAATGAAAAATTGGGTTGGATTTTGTCTTCGACATATCTGATCTGGTGAAACATGGAGCAGTATGTGATCTGGTCTACGTTTTGCTGGACATCCAGATGGACTGTATCCTGTACTGTGCATAGGAAAAAGGGCGATGCCCTGTACTGCACATGTGCAAAATGGTGGCCCCTTCTTTTGGAATGTTGCATGTAGTTCCACCACAGTTCAAAATTCCATGGTAAAACTCCATATGACGTTCCCAAATTGTAGAAAGTCTCTGCAAAGAGACCTGAGGGTTGATTCGATTTGGCTCAAATACATGACCCTCCTACCCCTACTCTCATACACACACTCGCTGCTATGCCAAATCTGACATCACATTCACTCTTGAGGAGGACAGGAGCTCATTCTCCCCTTCCCCTTCCTGATTGTAGGGAGCAAAGACAGGAATAGCCCTCCGTTTCTAAGGTCTCTGCTGCCACTGTGGCTCAGAACTGGAGGAGGAAGAGACTTACTACCAGGCCAATCAGAGGTGAGTTTTGTCTCTCTCACCATCCAGGGAGGAGAAGTGGACAGGGCTAAGCTCAGATTTCAGCTCCAGCAACTCAGGCTGAGCTGTGTGTGCCAGGAAGTCAGCACAACATAAGGGCCCGTCAGGGGCGCCGTCACGTTGCCTCCGCTGACAACTGTGGTGGGGCTGGTGGCACTTCTTGGGCCGGAGTGCATCCACCCCCCCAACCCCGCTCCAATCTGTCTGCTTCATGCACTCCCACCACACTCCAATGCAGGGCCTGCCTTAGGCATTTAATTTATTTATTTAAATTTATATGCCACCCTTCAGGTTCTGAGCAGTTTAAAAATCAAGAAAAACATCTAAAAGTCCTTTACCCCCAAACCCTTCCCCTAATCCTCCACCCAACCTTATCCCTGCCTGCCAAACACCTGGCCAAATGAAAAAGGTCTTACAACATTTCTGGAAGATGAACAGGCTTGGGCTTAAACAAACCTCCAAGGGGAGGGAGTTCCATAATTGTGGAGCAGCCACCGAGAACGCCTCTCTGCATGCCCTAGTTGTAAAAACGTCATGGGCAGACGGCACCTGCAAGAGGGCGCTCCCAGCTGACCTCAGAGGACACAATGGGACATGAGGGGTCTTTCAGATACCTGGGACCCAAGCCGTTTAGGGCTTTATAGGTCATGACCAGCACCTTGAATTGTGCCCAGGAAGCTACTGATAGTCAGTGCATACACTAGAGCACTGGTGTAATGTGCTCCTGGAAAAATGCCCCCGACAGAAGACAAGCCGCTGCATTCTACACCAACTGAAGCTTCCAGTCATCAGGAGCAGCCCCATGTAGAGCGCATTGCAGTAGTCTAGCCTTGAGTTTATGAAGGCATGGATGATGGTGGCCAAATCTGAATCTGATAACAAAGGTTGCAGCCTTCTCACCAGATGTAATTGGTGAAAAGCGCTCCTGGCCACTGCTGCAACCTGGAAATCCATGCGCAGCAATGGATCTAAGACCACTCCAAGGCTGTGAACCTGAGTGAACAAAGGAAGCTAGACCCCATCAATAACAGGGATCCCTATGTCTCCCACGTCACATGCTTGGCCAACTATCATCACTTTGGCCTTGTCTGGATTCAGCTTCAGTTGGCTCACCCAGCCACATCTGGTCTTCAATGGCAGCCAAGCACTGGGTAAGTACTGAAACTGCAGGAGCTGGGTCAGATGAAAAAGAGAGACAGAGTTGGGTGTCACCAGTACACTGATGACACTTCACTCCAAATCTCTGTACAACCTCACCCAGGTGAGAACGCATGTGGAAAATGTCCGTTTAACTGATCGAATATCATCCAGGAAGGCTGCACTAGGGACTTTGTATCTGACAGCTACACACGTCATCTTTGTGGAAAATGTGTTGGAAACTCGTAAGGAGACATGGGTTCTTCACAGCCAAATTTCCTCTATCGAGAAACAGGCTACAACTGCTACTGGATGCCCTTTGCTGATTCGCTGCAAGAACTTCCAGATCATCCAGTTTATAATACCTCAGGAAAGAGATTGCCATGATGTTTACATATCTTTGATACGTCTGGCACGTCCAGCGATACCATCAAACAGCTTGGTCCCAGCCCTGAGGGAGTGTCGGACTAGCGGAGGAGAGTGAAGAGGAGAAAGTGCCGGGACTGGTGTGGAGGGAGTTGGGGGAACTATGTTGGACGGAGGCTATGCCGGGAGTTCGAGGACTGAGTACATGAACACACACACCCCCGTATGGTGGCGTATGGCGACTGAGTTCCCAGTTGGAGGAGGAGAAGGATGGGAGTGACTGTCCCCTTCCTTCCCATGTCCCTGACGAGGTGTCGGCAAAGGGCTTGGATGTTTGCCCTCCTCCTTCCTTGTGCGAGGACTGTGATCGGAGGCAGCTGATATCCCCTCCTTTTCCCAGTGCTGTTGGACTAAGGGATTTGGATTTGAACTATGGGACTCAGGGATTTCCACATTATGATCAGCCGGAAATGCTGCCTCCATCCCCATTGTCATCAAGGGGGTGAGGTCGGGGAAAGCCGACTTCCGGGACGCCCCTACAAGGGCAGGGGCCAGCCGATGGCCGTGCCGGCGGCTGTGCCAGTGGCATGTGCCAAAGGGGCACATCCAAAGGGGCGTGCCCTTGGCGTGGTGGCGGGGTTGGGGAGGGAATTTAATATTATTGATGTCTGGTGGGAAGGGGAATTGAGGTGTAGGGGTATGTGGCCTCCTGGTGAGAGCAGGAGGAAACAAGGAGGGCCTCCAGCTTGCGAATGCAGGGGGGGGGGATGGGGAGGAAGTTATGAAGGTAACCAGATATTGATTTTTGATGATATAGGAGGGGGATGATATTGTGTACAGTGTATAATTTTGTTTAATTTATTATATAAGAGGCATTGTGGCCCTGGATATTGTGAAATGGATAATATAGATTTGTATTTACTGCATTATGAAATCTAATTGTTGAAAGGATTTCTCCCCTCCTGGTGAGAGCAGGAGGAAGGATGAGTAGAGAGCCCTTTTCCTGGTGGCAGCAGGATGGGGGATAGGATTAGGTGAGTGAAGGGAATGAATTACTTATTGGGAATGTAAAATGATGTAAGAAGGAGGGTGAGTTGTTATTGTAATAATGAAATTATAGAACTGTATTGATTGGTGACATTTGTTGATGTGATTTTGACCCTATTGTGGATGTATATATTGTTTCATTTGTTGTGAGCCACCTCGAGCCGCCTGGCGGGAGAGTGCGGGATACAAATTAAAAATGAAATGAAATGAAATGAAATGTTGCTTCAGATACACATTGAACAGGAGTGGGGACAAAATGGAACCCTGAGGGACCCCAGCTCCCAAGGGGATGACAATTCACCACCCATCACCACTCTCTGGGTTCTCCCAACCAGGAATGAGCAGAACCACTCAAGAAAAGTCCTGCGAACCCCTGCCAGGTCACACAGCCATGCCAACACTGCCCCCCAACCCCCATGATCAACTGTATCAAAGGACACTAAAAGATCTAACAAAATCAACAGGGTACAATTTCCCTTGTCAATTGCCAAACAGCGGTCATCATGTAAACCAAGGCTCACATGGGTCCAGGATTCCAATAGCATCGAGATGAGCCTGAAGCTGCGAGGCAACTACCTGTTCAATAACCTTCCCTTCCCTAAAAAGGTAGGATTAGAGATGGGGCAATAGCTGGTCGGGGAATCAACATCAAGAGATGATTTTTTCAGCAGGGGCCAGACAACGGCAGTTTTGAGGCAGTCAGGCATCCTGTCCTCCCAAAGGGAGGTACTGACGACCCCAGCCAGCAACAGCCCCAAAGTCTCCCACCTAGCTTTCATCAGCCAGGACAGGGATGGATCTCAATTCACAACTGGTTCACTCCAACCCACTACATCGGTGGGCAAAACCAGTTGAAGCTGAGCCAAGCAAAGCAGACAAGACCAAGCCTCCACAACCCCAAACTGGAAGGGTGGAAGGGCTGCTAATGGAAGGGGACTGGAGTGCCACCTCTCTAGCTTGTAAGGAACTCCAGCCGCTGCAGGCAGCTGCCTGTGGCGGCTGCTGAAATCTATCTGCTGTCTGGAAGCCAGAGACTGGGGCTGGGTCAAACCTTTTGTTTTTTAAGGGTTTTTAGAGGGGTGTGGGATAGGGGAGTTTATCTTTGAGTAGGGAGATAGGTTTGGGGGGTGCCATGGCCCCCCAGTGAGAGGGGAGTATGGGCAGGGTGGGAAGAGGGATTGTGCCATGGCCCCCTGGTGAGGGGGTAGGCATAGGAGGTCAGGAGTGGGGAGTGATGCCACGGCCTCCTGGTGAGAGGGGGTACAGGCAGGGGCTTTACTATAGAAGGGGAGCTGGGAAAGGTTGTTGCTGGAAGGGGGAGATGGGAGGAATCTCTCCCTGGGGAGGGAAGGGTTGGGTTGGGATGGCGGGGTATGCCACGACCTCCTGGTGAGAGGAGGGGTATATGGATATGGGGAGTAGGAGATGGGGGTGTCCCATTCCTGGTGAAAGCTAGCCAGGAGACGTTACGGCCGTTGCTGGTTGGGGTGGTTAGTGCCTCCCTTCGGGAGGGCAGGGTGCCTGACTGCCTGAAGGAGGCTGTGGTTAGACCCCTGCTCAAGAAACCATCTCTTGACGCTGATGCTCCTGCCAGTTATCGGCCGGTCTCTAACCTTCCCTTTTTAGGGAAGGTTATTGAACGGGCTGTG
>QEPC01013912.1:455126-471506 GCA_003113815.1 Sphenodon punctatus | reverse complement strand
GTCTATTTTATTACTTTGTAAAGTGCCAGGTACACTGCTGGCGCTATATAAATGTTTGTTAATAATAATAATAATAACACGAGAGGGGGGACAAAGATCCTTTTAAGCAGGAGGTGAGGCAATTGCCTGCAAGCAGCGGGGTAGCTCCGCAGTATGCCAGCAAGGGTTAACTGGGAAGGAATACCCGTCAGGATAGAATAATGGCCCTATACTCTTTAATAGAGTAGTGGCCTCTATCATCATAGGGCGCCGAGTGGCATGTACTGGAGTAACCCCACTCCTTGCTCACCAGATTCACACCCACGGTCTCGCCACAAGGTACAAGGGAGATAGTGCGGGGCATGAGAATGGGATGGACCGGGGAACACAAGAACGTGAGGGGGGAGGAAGGGCAAGCACAGCAGATACAGTGTAGGGGAAGCCCCCTGGGAGGGAGGGGGGGCATCACCCACTTGTATGCTCACTCTCTCTCAGGGGGACACGAATAGAGGGAACACTCACACACAGTTGCTCTCTCTCCAGTCACGTAGACAAGGCTTGTGCAGCACAGCAGGGGGGAGGAAGGGAGGAACACCAACAAGGACTGGAACAAGGACTCAGCTCAAGAAACGCTCTCCGTCTGGGGCCAGTTTACACAGATCACCGGCGCTGTATGTCCTGCAGCGCCAGTGTTTATAGTGGTAGCCCCGCCCCGCTGCCGTGCCTGCAGGCGCAGGGAGCGGCACAATAGAGCTAGTCCTGCCCCTGCGCTGTGCATGGCTGCCGGGGATGGTCCTGAAGCGTCCTTCTGCTGGGGGGTTGGCTTGGCAACCCTGGGGCGTCTTGCTGCTTCTGGCGGGGGTGTTGGGGTTGTTGCGGCAGGGCCTGCAGCTGGCGTTCCTGGGTGCGTGGGGGGGCCGCCGCCACTGGTACTGGCGGCTGGGAAGGTAGAGGATGCCCCTTACACTGGCCAACTTCTCTATGGGGTTGTTGGCTCAGGAATGCAGCATCTTGTAAAACCAGGGGTGGGGGGGATCTCTTTGGTGGGAGAGTTATTGGGGCAGTTGTTGAACTGACAGAGGTCGTACTGGGCATGGGGAGATATGATGGTGGGATAGGGAGGAAACATCATCAGGGGTACAGAAGTAGGCACTTGGTGTCTGTTCCCCTATCCTCCTCTTCCCGTCTTGGGATATTTGGGGGTTGATGTCAGTGATGTCTCTGATCTGTCACTGGTGCTACTTAATGCAAGGTCAGGAGTGAATAAAAATAACCATCATCCACGTTCTTATTCAGGATGAAGCCACTTACCTTGTATGCATTACCAAGACCTGGCTGGACAGGCTTCTGGGCCTGTGTTGTCCTAAATGGTGCCAGCCAAGTACTCGAAGCATTCCATTCCATTCCACGGTGTATTTTATCCCGCACTCTCCTAACCATGTTAGCTGGAGAGTTCACAAAGCAAATCAGGGTAAACATCCCACACAGGGGAGCCCCCTACAATAACATAATCCAATAATACAATACAGAATCAATAATAACCCATCATCCCCACATAATAACAATAATAAATACACTCACATATCAATGAACCCCACTGACAAAAACTCAACCACTTAGGCTGCTTTCTGCTCCCACCAGAGAGACATTCCTCCCTTTCTTACCACCCCTGCTGCCACCAGGGGAAGTAATCCACCTCCATCTCCACCCTTCTCTCACCGGGGGGAGATATCCTTTCCAGTTTTATCAATAACACAGGCCTAGCCCTCCCACACAATACGCCCTCCACCTCTGGGCCCCGCTGAAGGAGCACGTCCAAGCCCCTTTGGACGTTGTGAGGTCCGGGATGGACCTAGGAGGGAGGAAGGGGGGGGGCAGGAAGGGTACAACCACACGCATGTTCGCTCGGCGACAAGTGTGCCTGTAAACAAACCCTCAGGATAGCATAGGGTTGCAGGATTAATAACCCACAGCCTGTATCATCACAGGGTATTTGGGGATGAGTGCACACCTTGGAGTCGCCCCGTAACACACATACAGGGTAGGGCGGAGGTGCAGAGGGTGAGGAGAGGGGAAGGGTGGGGCCCCCCGGGAGTGGGAAGCGGGATAGGACTGTCACCACCAGGGGGGACCCAGGAATAGTGCAACTACAGTACAAGGGATGCAGACTTACCAGCTCGGGGCGCTTGCACCTTACAAACACTCACTCACCCACACCATCCAGTCACTCCAACACAACCACGTACCTACACGATCCACATTCAAACACTATGAAAGGTTATCCAGGCAAGGGCAGGGGCCGGTCTCACAAGCATTGCAGCACTGATCACCAGCACTGTGCTTAAGTCGGGGAGCTGCTTATATCCTTACTGCCCTGGCAGCGTCGCAGGCGCTCTGAGCGATGCGGCGCCGAAGTCGAGGCTGTGGGCGTGGCCTCTGTACGCTGCAACTCCAGTGCTCTGCCCCTAGAGGCAGTCTGACGGTGTGGGGGCGTGGCTCGTGCGTGCGTCCGTTGCAGGGGCGCCAGCGGCGATCGCAATGCTTCCCTGGTAGGGGAAGCTTCCGTGCTGCCTGCCAGGGCTGGGAAAGGGTCTGTTGGGGGTGAAGGAGGTTCTGGCGCCCTGCGGGGAGCGTGCGCCCTGGGCTGGGTCCTGACAGACGTGCCTCTTCAGCACGTGCCCCTGACACATGTCTCCGTCCGCCCCCGATGACATGGGGAGCGGCCCGGAAGTTGCTGTGTTGTTGCCCCACCCCCGCAAGGGTCACGGAGGTGGTGTTGAGATTGCCTGAATGTATTGTTTTGGGTAATTTCAACATACATGCCAAGGTCCGCCTTTCAGGGGCAGAGCAGGAGTTCTTAGCTGCCATGACAACCATGGGCCTATCCCAGATAATATCTGACCTGACACATGAGGCTGGACACACATTGGATCTTTTGTTCTGGGTCCAGTTATTGGGGGTGTTGTTATGACACCACTGTCATGGTTGGACCATTATCTTCTGAGGGCCCAGATCCCTGCCCTCTTTAGAGTGGTGGACCAGTTAGGATGGTCCACCCCCAGAGACGAATGGATCCAATAAGATTCCAGAACTCTCTGGGGGATTTACCCCTGAAAGTTCATTGTCTTAAGGGTTATTTCAAGGGGAAGAAAGGGGTTCAAAAACCACAAGGGAAGAAGCAGAATTCCAATTCCTAGAAAACCAGTTAAAGGTCAAAGGGGAAGAGAACCTAACCCTGAAGCGGAAGAATGACCTTCTGGAACAAGAAGCAGTGCCCCTCCTAACAGAAATTACAAGGCTCCATTCCCTATATGACGAAAAAAGGCGCCTTCGACAAGTTGCGGTGGAGGAGTGCACACACTTGCAAGCAACCCTTCACCAGAAGGCACTCGAGTATCAACAGGTCCAAACAAAGCTATATGCATTGGAAGCTTCATTGCAGAAGCTCCAAAAGGAAGTAGGTGGGAAGAAAGATGATTTGCCACCAACATCTGCCACCCTAGGGGAAACCCTGGTCCCTCTCTTCCCGGGAATTACCAGTCCACTCCCCAGCTCCGAAGGACAATGCCCGAGTCCACTACACAAAGGCTGCTAGCAGGTTTTGAGACCCAACGCTGGTGGACTGCCCCGGAGCCCATGTGGGGCCCCCCCCATCCCAAGGGTGGTCTTGCCGACTGGGCCTACAACGCCCTTGTCCTCTCCCTCCTCCTCCAATGCCCCCTTCTGCTCTAGGGGGAGGGAACCTGGTACCCTGCGCTTCCAGTCCCTGGTCCCTTCTATTACCCGCCATATGTCTAGCACAAAGCATCTGTGCTCACGTTCAGGCTGTCTCATCCCTTCTCCAGGCCATTTTGCACCCTCCCCAACCAGCCTTTCCCCTTACTTAAAGGCCATGGGTTTTTTTTGGTTGCCTGTTCTGGTCCTGCTATGGTCCGTGTGGAGGCTACCCTTGCAGTGATTCCGTAGTTGTGGTCCTTTATTTCGATCAATGGGGATCCCTATAAGTTATATTTTGTGCGTTATTCCTCTTTTTCCAAAAGGTGAATTCTACCCCCTGGGGTTTGTTGTCCCTTGTTGTCAACTTATTCTACCACCACCTTGGAGATGGGGGACGTATTGTCAGAGCCCAGCCTTGAACCCATGGCCCTTGCGGTGCTGGAGTGTGTTTTAGTGCCCTGCACCACCTGGTGGGCCTGTGGGTGTGCCGATTCTCCCTTGCTTGTGGCTAAGTATTGTAGTTGTGGTATGTCAGGTGGGCCTTCCCCAGTTCCCCTGTGTGTATTGATTCCCATTCTCTCCCCCCCCCACCCCCCGCTTAAGTGTTGGGTGACTGTGAATGGTTGTGTACCCTGTTTCGTGTGAATCCTCTGCTTTGTTGTTCCCGTTTCAGGTGAGCCCTTGTGTATTGTTTCCCCTTGCCCCCATGTGAGCCCCTTGTGTATTGTTTCCCCTTGCCCCTGTGTGAGCCCCTTGGGTACTGTGGTTTTTCCCCCCTGCTCCGTGTGAGCCCCTTCGGTACTGTGTTTCCCCCCACCGCTCCTTGATCCCCCTGCTCGGTGTGAGTCCCTGTTTAGTTGTTCCCCCGCTCAGTGTGAGCCTCTTGCTTATTGTTTCCCCTGCTCGGTGCGAGCTACTCCCACTAGAGTTTGGCTCAGTGGGATCTCCCTATTTTGAGCCTTCACTCCCTTCTCTGAGGCGTGGCTAGCCTTCCCGCTCCCTCTGCCTATCTCGCTTCCTCATTTCTCTCTCTACCTTGATGAGTCAGCAAGTCATGGACACGTCAGCTTCTCGCTGAAATACTGTTCCCCTGGCGTCGGGAACTGGCTGAGAGGTTCTATTGCTGCTTCCCTTCCTATCTTCTTAGCGGCCTCCCTGGGTCCTGATTCCTCAGGCCCATGACAAGCGGCCACTTCTTGTGAAATAGATCCTTGCTCGTCCTGGCTGGTTAAGATCTGCTGGGAGACAATGGGGCCATTGCTGGCTGGGGTGGTCAACGCCTCCCTGCGGGAGGGCAGAGTGCCGGGCTGTCTCAAGGAGGCGGTGGTGTGGCCTCTGCTCAAGAAACCATTGCTTGACGTTGACTCCCCTACCAACTATTGGCCTGTCTCTAACCTTCCCTTTTTAGGGAAGGTTATTGAACGGGTAGTGGCTCAGCAGCTGCAGGGGCATCTTGATCACATCAGTTTTCTTGAACTCTCTCAGTCCAGCTTCCGTCCGCGTTATGGCACCAAGACTGCGCTTGTGGCTTTGGTAGATGACCTGTGCCGAGACATGGATCGGGGTCATTTGACCCTGCTGATCTTGTTAGATCTGTCAGCTGCGTTCGATACTGTTGATCATGAGATGTTGGTGACTGTGCAGGAGTGGGTGGGACTGTTATGGAATGGTTTCGCTCGTTCCTGACCAGAAGAACCCAGCGGGTGGTCCTTGGGGATTGTTTTTCATCATACCTAGACCTCTTGTGTGGAGTTCTGCAGGGTTCTGTTCTGTCCCCTCTCCTGTTCAACGTATATATGCAGCTGCTCGGCGAGGTGATTAGGGAGTTTGGTCTACAGTGTCATCAATATGCTGATGACATTCAACTGTACCTCTCTTTTTCAACAGATCCAGGCCCGGAAGGCTTGGTGCTTACTCAGTGTTTGGCGGCTGTGGAGGATTGGATGAGGGCTAATCAACTGAGGCTGAATTCTGACAAGACAGAGGTGATGTTAGTGGGTAAGCTGATGGAATGGGTGGCCCCACCATTGATGGAGTCTGTCCTTCATTGACCTCCCAGGTACGGAGTCTAGGGGTGCTCCTCGATGCGCAGCTCCGCCTGGATCTCTAGGTGGAGGCTGTGGTGAGGAGTGCATTCCGCCAGCTGCATCTGGTGCGACGGCTTCGGCCGTTTGTTTCGGACTCTGACCTGGCCACAGTCATCCATGCTTTCATCACCTCTCGATTAGACTACTGTAACGCATTCTACGTGGGGCTACCCATGGTGACGGCTCAGAAATTACAGCTGGTGAAGAATGCGGCGGCCCATTTCCTAGTGGGACCGGGTCGCTGTGAGCATATTACATCAGTACTCCGTTCTCTGCACTGGCTGCCGGTGGTTTTCCGGGCCAGATTCAAGGTGTTGGTTTTAGCCTATAAAGCCCTAAACAGCCTGGACCCTGCCTACCTGCAAGACCGCCTCACTCCCCATGTCCTGGATCGGCCCCTGCGGTCGTCCAGGGATGCCCTTCCGGTAGAGGCCCGGCTGGCCCCGGACCTTCCCTCTTTTCAGAGAAGTTGCAAGACCTGGATGTTCTGCCGGGCGTTTGGCGGGGGAGAGGGGTAATGGGTGGGGGTGGGGAGGATCTTGTCTCTGTTTTCTCCTTTTTATGATTTGTTTTAATTGTTTTTTATTGTTGTAAGCTGCCCCGAGGGGCGGGGTAATAAGTTTTAAAAATAAACAAATAAATAAAATAAGTTCATGGTGCTGTTTTTGACCTGTAAAGTCCTAAATGGCTTGGGCCCTAGATATCTAAAAGACTGCTTCCTGCCTTATGTTCTGTCACGGCCTCTGAGGTCAGCCAAGAGCGCCCTCTTGTGAGTACGAACTTCCTGTGAGGTTTGTACAATGAGGGCATGCAGAGAGGCATTCTCAGTGTCTGCTCCACAATTATGGAACTCTCTCTCCTTGAAGATCCACCTAAGCCTGAGTCTGCTTGCCTTTCCGAAGAGATGCAAGACCTTTTTGTTTGGCCAGGCATTTGGCAGGCTAGGATAAGGTTGGTTGGGTGGAGGGGTTAGAGAGAGGGTTGGTTGGTGTGGATTAGGTTTTTTTTTAACTGCCTGCAGCCTGCAGCCAAGGACTGCATGACTGGCTACAGGAGCAATTGTGCCTGGCCAGAAGGGGCCTAGGTTGAGAGGCACCCAGGAACCTACATGTATGTGACTTTGTATATGTATGCTATTGGCGAAGGAGTGAGCACTGTAAATAAAGGACATGGGTTGGCAAAGATCCCAAGTGGGCTGCCTTAATGGGTTGTGGGTCCTGCCAGGACTCACCCCTCAGGGTGGCCTTGTTATAATACATCAAAAATTAAACCAAACATCTAGAACACTAATTTAATATCATTGTGAATTTTGGTTACTGTTGTGGCAAAATTAGCTTTAATAATTTGTGCATTTTTAGCACATAACAGAAATGATCATTTTTGAGCTGTTGTGCTCAGATAAGGAATGAACAATGGGTCTATCTATTTGGACCTTAAGGAAGAATAAAATTTTCATTGCAGAAGGCAATGGTACAATTCCTCTATATCTCCACCACATGGGAAATCTCTCTCTAAACACTCACCAAATGCAGGGAATTGGAGTTGTCTCTGCCGGCTCTGTTTCTCCAATAGGGACACTTAACAAGAGATAATAGACCAGAGTAACACCAGAAGAAGCAGCTGAGCTTGTTGATCTGCAATCCTGCTGGGAAGGCTTTTTAGCTACAAGCATACAACAGCAATCCCAGGTCCCTTAACTGCTCCTCAGATTTGCTCAGTGATGCAAAGCAGAAGGCAGCAGCAATTATAATCTTCATATGCCGAGAGAATGGAAATCCTCTCTTCTTTGTGGCCATTGAAGGAAGGAAAAGAGGTGCAATCCTGGCTCCACTGAAGTGAATGACTAAACACCCATTAATTTCCAATGGATCTGAGATACAAGAAGAAAGCCAAATTGAAATTCTGGGATGTAGCCACTTTGGCTCAGTCAGCCAGCATGGTTAAGTCTATGCCCACAGGAGTGGCATGGCCAGCATCATATGTGACCATCTCTGACTTTCCCCAGCTCAGTGGACCAGGTATCCATTCATGGCTGGGTGGCTCTCCAGTGCAAGACCAAACAAGGCTTGAATATATATCCTTGAGGGATGTAGTCAACCACTTTAACCACTCCACCACTGTACTCCATGCACAAAGAAAGAGTTAACTCTTCTAGCCGCAAAAATGGCTGGAGTAGTAGAATACGTAATCAACGGATGATGTGCAGCTTCCATCATTGATTTTTTTTAAAAGGTGCCAAAGAAAGATCACCCAGGCCCAGGCATTAGCTAGGTTACATGATTGTTATTATTATTTGTTTATTTGCAGCCGAAGCCAAACAAAACATACAGCATAAAAACATACAGCAGTAAACAGTCTATTATCTTGAATTAAACGAAATAAGCAGGTTACCCAGGAACCACAACACTATATACACCAAGATACCTCAGCCGAACAACAGAAAGTGCTCAAGGAGCAAATTTGCTCCCATACATACAAATCCGGACAAATAGTAAAGCAACAGATAATAATTTCAAGACAAATGAGGTAATAATGATAATAATAGTAGCATTCCTAAAAAGAAGATACCACAGACTAACCCTCACTCAATGGGTTGCTTGAAATTAACAAACAAGCTCCGCAAGTTAAATGCTTGCATCAAAAAGCGAGCCACAGCACTTGTGATGGAGAGGTCCACATCAGCCAAGGCCAGTAGCTGGAGGCTCCACTCATTTCTACCCGGAAATCTCCGGAGAAAGGGGGAGAGAAGCTCAGTACGGATTGAGTCATATAAATGGCAGCTACATAAAATATGGTGGACTGTCTCCACGCTTTCCCCATCAAAGGGGCACAAACGATCTGCAAAAGGAATAGCTCTCAGACGTCCCTCAAGTAGGGCAGAGGGTAGGGCATTAAGCCTCGCGCACATGAATAGGTACTTCCCCCTAAATGGGATGTCAGCGAGTAAATATGCCGCCATATCCAGAGGAAATTTCAAAAGGGGGAGGTAACCCACCATATGGGCCGAGGCTCTAATTTGTGCTCTCTCCTCCTGCTGAGTCTGGTCCTGCAACCTTCTTAATATGGTATGCTGGATATCTCCCAGGTCTTTACCTGCAAAAAAGGCAGGGGAAAAGCCTAATTTACGCAGAGCCTGCTCTACCGTACGTTGCCACTGGCTCCTATACGTATCCTCCCTCCAAAACTTGATCAGCCCCCTCCCCTGAGCAGTGTGGAGCTTGGCCCAGAACTTTAAGACCAAGGCCCAGGCATCCATTGACCAAGGGCATTGGCCTAGCTCTGCCCTAATTGCTGCAAAGGGGGTACCCCTAGGGACCCTCAAAAGCCTTTGCAAAAAACCCGTCTGAAAGCTATTCAGTTTCCCGGCCCAATGCGGTGCAAGCGGCATCCAAACCTCGGCCCCATATAAAACCTGGGCACGAATCCTGGTATTAAGGACCTTGACTGCAGGGACTATCGCACACTTCCCTGAATGGAAAAAAAGCCTGGCAGTAGAGAATGCAGTACCCCTTGCCCTCACCAGCGCGCTTTCCACATGCCTGCTCCATGACCCACCTGCCTGGAATAGCAAGCCCAGGTAGCAGTAGGCATTTCCTTGTCTAATGGTGTGATTGCCCACCCTCCAGTGAAAGACCCGCCGAGAGCTTGAAAACACCACAACCTGGGACTTGTCGTAGTTTATCTCAAGCTTATTCTGTGAGCAGAACTCAGAAAAGCACTGAAGCTGTCGCCTTAGGCCCACCTTCGTCTGTGACAAGACTGCTATATCGTCTGCATAAAGCAGGGCACCTACAGGGTGCCCCGCCAATTTGGGGGGGTGGCATGATGTCTCAGCCAGCAAAGGCACTACTTTGTTGATAAATAAAATAAACAAAACAGGGGCAAGAACACAACCCTGCCTAACACCAGTATAGGTGGGTATGTCCTCGGTGAGATGACCTGCCTGATCCGTCTTTACTACTAGCGTGGAGTTATCATGCAAAGAACGAAGAAGTCCTAACAACCTGGGTTCCATTCCCATAGCGGCCAGCCTCTCCCACAACAATGCCCTATCAACTAGATCGAAGGCTGCTCGAAGGTCAAGGAAGGCAACAAACAGCCTGCCGGCTCTAGCTCGATATTTCTCCACAAGATGGAGCAGAATCAAACAATGCTCCAGAGTGGAGCGGCCTTGTTGGAATCCGGCCTGTTCCGGAAATACAATTTCATTTTGGGTAATCCACACAAGGAGCTTGGACAACAGCCACTTGCCATAGACCTTAGATATTGTGCATAAAAGGCTAATAGGCCTATAGCTTGCAGGAGCTGTACGATCTCCCTTTTTGAAAATTGGGACAACCACAGCTCTACTCCAAATAGCTGGAAATCTGCCTGTGTTATTTATTGAAGTAAAAAGAGCAGCCAGCCTAGGGGCCCACCAAGAAATAGTATCCTTAAGCAAATCTATAGAAATAAGATCCGGGCCCGGGGCCTTACCCTTCTTAAAGGAACAAACAATCTCTGCTACTTCCGAAGCCAGAACCTGGGGCCAAGGAGGGGCCGAGGTCAATTCTCGAGCCGATGTAAAGGGTTCGGAGTTAACCTGATCTCCAGCATAAAGGCCTTGAAAGTAAGCAACCCAGAGCTCGTCCGGGATTGTCACAAGAGAGCGGCCAACCCTGGGTTTACAATAACTGTTCATTAAGGTCCAAAACTTCCGCCCATCTTTAGAACTAACCGCCTCCAATATTTTACCCCAATAACCATCCCAGTAGGCGGCCTTCTTAGCTCTGAGCAGTTCCTTATACTGCTTCCTCACCTGGAAATACTGTGCGGGCGGTACATCAGCCCCCGACCCCCTATATTGCTTATAAAGCGCTACCAACTGGATCCTAAGGTCCCGACACTCCCTATCATACCAGGCTTTAGAGTTGGAAAAATGACCCTGGTTCGGAGCCGAATCAGAGATCATGGCAGCCAGAAGAGAAGTCAAATCCCTGGTCAGCTGGGAAAATTGATCGACAATCTGTCGACCACCTTCTCCCAGATCAAAAGACACTGCCATGAGAAAAGCCCTAACTTGGGCAAGTCTCGCAGTATTTAATCTAATAGCTGTATGGCGAGAACCACTATACTGCCTAATACTGGATGGTAAAACCTTGTCCTCGCTTCCAATAAGAAGCTCCAAAATCAAAGGAAGATGGTCGCTCCCTTGGCAATTACCTACTGAGAAATGCCCAATCAATGGGATCACATCCGGGGAGACAGCTATGTAATCCCCCACACTAGCTCCCGTGGGGCCAAGATATGTAAATTCCCCGGGATAATCACTAAACCCAGTTCCGTTTAAGATATACAGGGAAGCCTCCCCCAACAGCTTGGAGAGGGCTAAACCCGAAGTATAGCTAGGTTGAGGTGGGTCCTGGTGCAGAAGGTGGAATGGGCTGCCTCCTGCACCAACCAACAGTGCCTGGTGTTGCAATAATAGACATATAGGTGATATGCGTGGGGCCCCAGGCTCATGGGCTCTGGTAGAACTACACCACCTACACACATGATAGCTGTCTGGACCTTGCTGAGGCTATGGAGAGGTAGAGCATTGAAGCGCTTGCAAGAGTTAGGGCTCACTTCGGATATGCTCAACTCTGTTCCTGGATACAGGAGAAAGATAATAATTCGTAAACAATTAGCTGATCAAGCCATCCAGGCCGATTTAGGTTCCATGCAGATCCTCAAGAGTGCTCCATTGAATCAACTTTTTAAGTCTACTTCAGGCCTTGAGCCTTATTTGGATGCACTCGAGGATTCTAAGTTACGAAGGGCTCTGACTTTGCTCTGTTTTGATTTGTTGCCTACTAAAATTCTTTTGGGTAGGCGCCAAGGAATTCCTTTTGGAAGAAGACTCTGCTCTTGTGAATCAGGGCAGATTGAGGATCTCCTTCACATCCTGTTTGTCTGCCCGCTTACTGAGCATCTGAGAGGGACTTATTTAGCCCTATGGAATGCCACCAAACCCTACTCTTCTCCACAACAGTTCTTCACACTGACCAGTGCTCAGGATATTATCTATAATTTTGCAAAGTTGGCCTGGAGTATATGTAGACGCTGATTCTGACTTTAAACAGTCCCATTGCTATTGACCCAGTTATATTGATAAGGACTATGATATAATGTTGTTTGTGTATCATCTTCCTTCTTTTAAATGTATTTTAATATGTCTTATGTGTTAATTTGGGCCAGGGTGTTAGTCAGTGCCGTCAATAAACTTACTTACTACATGATAGCTGTACTCCTTTTTCCACGGTCGGTTTAGGTAGGATTAATCCCAACTCAGTGCAGGGAATTGGATTAGATGCCCTCTTCCTAAGATTCCTTTCTCCATTGCAATTCTGTGATTCTACCTACAGCGAGACAGATAAAGTAGTTAAGATGATCACGTTTATTGTTCAGAGTATGGGTTCCCAAAATGTTGCTTGCATGACCCCATTTCAGACTTCCGGGGACCCAGACAGCAACATAGCTATTAAAAGTCTATCAGATACCAATCAGGATTGGGACTGCAGATGCTGTGACCCCACTTGGGGTCCTGACCCCCAGTTTAGGAATCTGGGGGTTAGAGTGTACAAGCTTCACAAAAAAGCACTCTCTCAGCCAGGCGAATGACTTGGCAGAGACGTAGACCATTGCCCAGTGGACAACATACATAACACTGCTTGAGTTAACAAAGATCTATGTGTCAGACATTATTTCACCGGTGACCAATGCCCTGCCAGGCTTCTCTGCCGGCAGGAGTGAAGAGAATCTTCACAGCATGTCTGGGACAGAATGCCCTTTTCATATCTCTGGTGATTATCTGCATTTTGGGAATAGCGTGGAATTGAAAGGCTGGAAGGGACCTTAAGAGTCATCTAGTCCAACCTCCTGCTCCAAGGCAGGAGAAATCTGGCACAGTCTCATGACAGATCTCTGCATGTCCATTACTTCTGTTATTCTGCTTCAGTGATTCTGCTTATTTAGGTTAGGCCATTTACTTCATTTTAGCTATTGCAGTAGCCAAAATGAAATAATGAAATGATCAAAATGACTGAACTAAAATACTGAAACAAACAGACCAGAATAAGTGAAACAGATCTCTGATGAAAGGGGAACAGGATTACATAGAGTTCAATCTCCATTTTTTTCAGCCCTGCATCAGGTAAATTAGTCAGATAACGCCTCCCCTCCCCCCCCCAATCCATTTCAGCTCTATGTCAGACAGTCAGAGTAAGATTGGTGGTTGGAGCATTGGCAAGGGATGCCGTACAGAATTACTATCCTCTTTTGTTTTTCCATACTGCAAAGCCAGGGAATTACTTTCTCATTTTTGCAAGGCAAAATACAGAGATCAGATGTTAACCAGGAGAACTCGGGTCATTTCCAGGTTGCTGCTTAAGATGTCTGTCCTCTCCTTGCTGTCTTTCCTGTTTTCTAGAGGGATCGCTCACACTTCCTTCTATTTTCTCAGGTGATTCAGCAGCCTTACATTTCTCTTCTGAGACATGCTACGGATTGTGATACTCTTAACAGTGTCCTTACTTGACTGCTCAGCAGATGGAGCAGATGGGTATTCCGTAGCTAAGGTACCTTCCTTAGAGAAGAGACTGTTAATATTATGCACATTTTGGTGTTTGTGAAGTGCAACCCTGGGTGTTAACAAATGAGATGGTAGCCCACACCAGGTGGGTGCCCACCTGCTCAATTAATAGGTGTTTGCCCCCACTGGCCATGGGACCTGCCCGCGAATTAGGTTTGTCACACTAAACCTGTGAGTGGGGGTTGCCTGCATGCAGAAGAAATACATTCAGGAGGCTGCCCATGTATTAGGCTCCACACACAAAACATGTGAGTGGGGCTACATGGATCGAACCTGGACTCAGGACCAGGGGGCTATCGTCTCGTTTGTTAACACTCTCGATGTTGCTTTCAGTGAGGCTGCTCCACAAGCTGATTAACGATGCACAGGAGAGCTTGCTCTGCTGTCACTTATCTGAGGCTTGGAGATACAACCTCAGCCATAGGGGCTGCTTGGAGTTTCCTGGAGGTCTGAGGCAGAAGGTCTCATGGGATCCCCTTATTCCACAATCCACTATGTTGAAACCTACTTTACAGTGTCTTTGTGGGCTAAGCAGTGGAAAGCACCCCATCCCCTTCCAAATTCTTCACCGGCCCTGCTTCTGAGTTGGAAAGCTTGCCTAGGGATGGCTGGAGTTTTCCCAAGATTCAGCCCCCAAAATACCATCAGGTGGAATTTCTTCCCTAAGTACTGGTTTATTTAAAAGTGCACAGTCCCAAACAGACTTATAATAGAATGATACAATCTCTTCCCAGATACCCTCTTGTGGTGAGTCCCTTGCTAGGCTCCCAGCCACTGCCACATATCTTGGAGGGGTAAGTCTTTCTCTGGCTCCCAGCTCCCCAGCCTCTGGTTCCATTTTTGGTCTGCACCTTCTGTCTGGTGCTCTGAAAAAGTGCCCTGCACCTCCCAACTGGTGCTCCTCAGCACCCTGGCTTCTGCCAGTCAGGCCTGGTGGTGCAGGTCTGCCACCTTCAAAGGCCCAACTCCTTAGCATTACTGATCCTCAGCCTTTATACTGCCTGGCCATTGCCCTTGGCTAGCCAGCAGTCTCCCTGCAGCTGCCAGCTGGGATCAGCCACTTGGCCTGTTAGAAGGCCACACATTTGGCTTGCTGTTCAGTGGTTTGCACCCTACAAGGACTTACACAGCGTTCCCTTGGTTCTGCTCCTGCAGCTGCTTAGGGTCATCTATTACAGTCATGGAAGAGCAGATTCCCTCCCCGCAGAGGTGGTCCCCTGTAGGGTCCAGACACACAGGGCTGGCCTTACGGCAGAGCGGGCCAGCTGCCCTGGGTCCTGCTCCTGGGGGGCCCCACGCTTGGGGCCCCCAGCTCCCGGCCACTGTCTGTCTCAGCCAGGGAGTGAGGGAGAGGCAGAGCCCCTGCCTCTCCCTCACTCCCTGGCCCCCTCTGCTGCCTGTCAGTCTCGGCCAGGGAATGAGGGAGAGGCGAGGCCTCTGCCTCTCTCTCACTCCCTGGCTGAGTCCAAGACAGGCAGTGTAGGGGGCCAGGGAGTGAGGAAGAGGCAGAGGCCCCGCCTCTCCCTCACTCCCTGGTAATGTCCGGTGACAGCGGGCGCGGCGGCAGATTTAATCTGCTGCTGCACCCGCCTGACCCAGGGAGCCGGTGAGCGGGCCTGGCGCAGGGCCCAGGCCAGCGGCGGTGGATGGGGTAAGTGGCGTGCGGTGTCCTGAAAAATGGCTGGGCTTGGGGATGGGTGGAGAGGAGCGCCCCCTCCGCCCGTCCACAAGCCCAGGCCCGGGTAGCCCCCCCACAGAGCCGAGGAGCGCCCCCTGAGCTGGGGAGCACCCCAGGCTGCTGGTAGGGAAATAGGGCCCCGCATTTCTCCCCTCGCCCTGGGCCCTGCAATTCATAAGGCCGACCCTGCAGACACAGTGCCAGGGCTAGAGAAGGTATGGCTGCTTTTCTTGATGGGTAAACAGGAAACTTCAGTCTCCAGGGCTGTCACTCCAGCACCACTCAATGGTGACACAATGAAAAGAAAACGTGACTAACCTCCAGAGTCTTTGTGCCCCTGTCACCTCTCCACAGAATTCCAGCAAGCACATTTGATGGGGATAATGGCATCTGATGTCATAGCTAAACACCCCCACCCAACGCTATGGCCTGCTCTGACAGGAAGTTTCCCCTTTCCCTCCAAAGCCTGGGATTTATTGCCGAGGGAGCTGAGCGGAATGGAGCATTTTTCTTTCAAAGTGCTGCTGGAGCCTAGAAATACTGCAGATGAGCTCAGCAGCCTCAGACAGGCCATTGTTCTTCGGAGCTGAGGGGGGAAGGAAACAGACCATACTTTTCCCCCAGTCACAGAGTACAAGGGATGGCAGCAGTATCCCAGGAGCCAAAACAGAACTGGAAAATACAGGGGTTGACAGTGACACACCTTCCACTGAGGAGGGTCACTGGTTTCTGGCCATTACAGAAATGTCCTGTATGAAGGGCAGATGTCATCAGACAGGTCATTGCTAGGGTTACCACCCCTCTGGGTTTCCCCCCCAGAGCCTCTGGTTGCCACCTTTGATCGTTTTTTAACCCAACACTTCCATTTGGGTCTATGGGAGTGTCGGGTAAAAAACCCACCACAAGTGGCAGCAAACATAGCTGAGGTTAGCCCTGATTTCATGGCAGAGAATCAATGCCAGGGGGGGGGCAGTGAGGGGAGCCACACTGGAAAGTGGGTGGGTCATAGGGACTTTCCAATATGGCGCTGCCTCTATAGAACATCATGACATTACGGTGCTCCATGGGGTTACATCAGAAAGGGTCATGACAGTCCTTTGCCCCACTCCCACAGATGTAGCCCCTTATTATTATTATTATTATTATTATAAACATTTATATAGCGCCAGTCGTGTGACCTGGTGCTGTACAGAACATAGAATTAGACGCGGTCCCTGCCGGTGGCTTACAATCTAAAAGACAAAGGGGGGGAGACAGGGAGAGGGGACAGTGGGAGAGACAGGGGAGAAGACAAACAAACATTCAAG
>QEPC01013912.1:425514-444085 GCA_003113815.1 Sphenodon punctatus | reverse complement strand
TTGCATGGGTGGCAAACTAGCTGGGCTCCTCATTGCAGATATAGAAGAGCTACACCCCTGCTCTGGACTTTATTGTGGCCCTGCCCCTTTGGAGTGCACAGCCACATTGGAAAGCCTAGCTCTGACCTAACGGAACCATGAAAGAACTTTGCTAGGAACTGGACTGGATGGTGAGCTATTGAGAAAGGTGTCTTTCAAGCAAATGTTTTGTTTTCAGTAGCAACTGCCTGTAACTCTGAACAATTTCCCCTTGTTTACTTAACTTGAACATTTTTTTAAAATAAAGCTTCCTTTTACTTCTAAAGCTGGTGTGTGTGTGTGCATTTGCAGAACTGGGTATACAATTCTGAAGTTCTCCACTAGACAGAGATGAGCCTATCCAAATAAATTTTTCTTTGATCTGGGAACATCTTGAATTACAGATGGCCAAGGGTTTGCACTTGTGAATCTAGCTTTGTTTAGCCCAACACACTCACTTGTAAAATTGGTACAAAGCAGAGGTGGGAATTTGGATTTGGATTAAATCCGTAATTGCTCGGAAAGGGCTGTTGCGGATTAATATGAACCAAAAGAGTATGACAACAAGCAGGGCTGGCCTTACCGTGGGGTGGCTGCCCTGGGCCCCGCTCCTGGGGGGCCCCCGCACTCAGAGTTCCCAGCTCCCGGCCTGATTGGCCGGCAGCTGGGTCCCCCATGTGGGGGCCCCCTGGCCAACTGATCAGTCAGTCTACATCTCCCCTGACAGGCAGTGGGGGGGGGGGGCATGGAGTGAGGGAGAGGCAGAGGTCCCACCTCTCGCACACTCCGTGCCCCCCCCCCTGCTGCCTGTCAGTCTTGGTCAGGGGAAATGTGGGAGAGGCAGTGCCGCTGCCTCTCCCTCATTCCCCCTAGCCAAGACAGCCAGGCTGGGGGTGGGTGGGGGAGCTGCCAGCGGAAGTGAGGGAGAGACAGAGGCTCTGCCTCTCCCACAATCCCTGCAACTTCTGGTGGCAGCAGGCAGCGGTGGCAGATTTAATCTGCTGCTGCTGTGCCTGCCGCCGGCGGAGACCGCCGCAGGGAGCCATCCCAGCGAGCGGGCCCAGCGCGGGGTCCAGGACGGCAAGGGGCGATGCCACAGCGATGGATGGGGAAGGTAAGTGCTCCCAAAATGGCTGAGCTTGGGGATGGGTGGAGGGGAGTGCCCCTCCTCCCATCCCTGAGCCCAGGCCCAGGGGGCACCCCCCGACTGAGCCGGGGAGCGACCCTGAGCCGGGAAGCGCCCCTAGGCGTGCTGGCTGGGGGTGGCTTCGCCACCAGTGGGCGACTGGGGACCCACATTTCTCCCCTGCCCTGGGCCCCGCGGATCCTAAGGCTGGCCCTGACAACAAGCCTGTTTCTTTTTGGTTCTGTTCTAAAATAAATAAATAAATAATAAAATTACTGTGCATGCGCAAATAGACACTAGACTGTTCTGAGCATGCACACCCTTTTTCAAAATGGCAGTGACGATGCTGCTGCCATTTTGGAAAAGGGCAGCCAGTCTGCACCTGTGAATTGGCCATTTTGTACATGCACAGACCGGCTGTACTTTTCCAAAACGGCGGTAACACTGCTGCCGCCATTTTAATAAAAGCTGCACATGTGCAAAACAGTCTGGCAGTCATTTTGCATGTGTGCAGTAAAAAATATTAGTTCTTTTTATTTTTAATTGATTTAAATACAGATCTGTAATATAAATGTGCACTTAAAATCTGATAACTTTGGGAAACAAAACAAAAATAAACCAAAACGAATTTGCATCCAAAGGGCCACCCCTGGTAGAAAGTCACCTGGTTCTAACAGCAGTAGCCCATGAAGACTACCAGTGGGGAAACTGTGGGTATTTTCAATACGCTACCACGGGTGGCTACCCTTACTTCGGCATGGCCACCCATGGTGATGTCACGTCTGCTCCCACCCACCAGATGTTTGCTGCAGGTGGGAACAGAGTTTACCCCAGACTGTGGCAGGGTAACTCCGGGTTGTGCACTGGGCTCCCTTCCAGCGCACATCCCGCAGTTAGCCCTGCTATGGTCTGGGGAAGGCAACCCCGGACCATGGTAGAGCAGGCCATCACGTCTGATGGCCCGCTCTATCTATATCTGGCCAGTAGTCAGAGCTTTCCTGGGTGGGTGCAGCAGCCTCATAGGCCACCGCACCCACCTGTCAGGGAGGGGGCCAGGCCATTCAGCCCATGCCCACACATCCCCCTGCCCTCTCCCCAGCCCTGACCGCCAGCTCGTTTGTTCGGCAACGGAGCCTGATCCTGCCTGTGGTGAGGGCTCTCACCACGGGCAAGATCAAAGAGTGGCAGCTCGAAAAGCCATCATGTTTGAAAATACCCTGTGTTTAGAGGAGCAGTGGAGTTTCAGATTATAAAACAGTCTGATTAAGTGATTATAAAACAGTCAGTCAAATCTGTAAACAACTTGATGATAATGCTGTGATTATTTATTGCCAGTATAGGTTTGTCAGGAACAAGTCAGGTCAGATTAATCTTGTCCTGTTCTTCAATAGAGTAACTCATTTAGTTGGCAAGGGAAAATGCTGTGGAGTCAGGACGGGACATAATGTATCTTGATTTCAGCAAAGTATTTGACAAAGTTTCACACAAGATCTTAAGAACATAAGTAGTGTCGTACTGGATCGGACCAGCGGTACATCTAGCCTAGCATCCTGTCTCCGACAGTGGCCAGCTCTGTTAGCTCAAGAGAAGTACATGTACAGGTCATCATGGAGGTGTGACCCATATTCTGCTGACTACTCCCAAATACCGGTAGCCAGGGGTTTAAGCCCCAACTAGGGGCGTTTTTACATGGACACTTATCCCAAGATTAGATCATTAGTCCTGGGATGACTTGTCTATCTAAACACAGCATTCAGTGATTATAATCCTGGGATCACTAAAAAACCCTGCGATTACAAACCCTCTTTTTCGAGGGTTTGTAAAATCCACTTGTTAACTAATTCCAGGATTAGGTCCATCTAAACAACTATCCCAGGATAGTCAACTATTAGTATCACAGAATGTTATGGCAAGAGTTGACATCCTCTTTATGCAGTTCTGCCTCTATGGTATCTAGCAGTACATGACTGTGGGGTGATCGTATTACCTTTGTCATCCTTCAACAATGCAGTAGTAGTAGTATTTTTTATTGCTTTGGCCGAAGTAACAAAGTAAATAATAAATACAAAGTAAGTACAGGGTAAATACACTTCAACAATGCATTACACAGCGCCAAGTTTAAATACCCACAGAACAGAAGGATGAGTTTCCATTTTCTTCAACTCAAAAATCAGAAAAATGAAGAAAATCAGATTTTCTTCAATTCCAGAAATCAGTGTTCTGAGCATGGATGAAAAGCATCATGGGATTGATATTAATCCCAGATACCCTCAAACCGAGATAAGAGCAATGTGGTGTTCCAATGAACTATCCCAGGATGGATTTCATCCCGAGATAGAAATGTCCGTGTAAACAGGTACCACGTGTAATCCCTGGATAACAATTCTGGGATAATTTTCTCCTAATCCATGAAGTCCATGTAAAAACACACCTAGGCATTTATGCCTATATCCTCTATGAATTTATCCAATTTCTGTTTGATGCTAATTATGCTGCTGGCTTTCACAGCCTTCTCTGGCAATGAGTTCGATAACTGTATTGTCTGCTGTGTAAAAAATGTACTTGCTTTTGTTCATTTTAAATTTGCTGTCATATAACTTCAGAGAGTGTCCCCTTGTTCTCTTATTGTTGGATAGGGCAAACAACAGTTCCCTATTTACTTTCTCCACGTCACTCATGATTTTACACATTTCTATCATGTGCCCCCTTGATCACCTCTTTTCCAAGCTAAACAGCCCTAACCTGTTGAGCCCCTCCGCTCTTCTTATTTTCATTGACACTTTTGCAAAGCATGGGCTGGAAGGTACCGTACAAGGTTGATTCACTACTGGTTCAAGAACCATACTCAAAGACTGATCATCAACAGCTCATCAAACTGGAGGGAGGTACCAAGCAGGGTTTTATAGGGCTTTGTTTTGGGACTGGTGCTCTTCAACATCTTTATTAATGACTTGGATGAAAGGATTATGTACAAAGCTTCCAGATGACGAATAACTGGGAGGGGTAGCTAACACCTTGGGAGATAGAATTATAGTTTAAAAAAATCTTGATAGGTTAAAAATCTGGGCTGAAATTTAAAAAATGAAATTCAACCGAGATAAATGTAAAGTTCTACATTTAGGGAAGAAAAACCGAATGCATAAGATGGGAAACACCTGTCGTGGCAGCAGCACATCTGAAAAGGATCTAAGGATTGTGCTTGATTACAAACTGAACACGAGCCAGCAATACGATGCAGTTGCAAAAAAGAACCATGAAATTTTAGGCAGCACTAACATTGTTTCCAAGTCAACAGAAGTAATGATTCCACTCTATTTAGCACAAGTCAAACTTCACCTGGAATACTGTGTCCAGTTTTAGGTGTCTCATTTAAAAAGGACATTGACAGAATGAAGCGGGTTCGGAGCAGGGCAATAAAGATGATAAAGGGTCTGGAAAGCAAATCTTAGGCGGAAAGGTTGAAGGAACTGGGTATGTTCAGCCTAGCAAATAGGAGACTAAGGGGAGACATAATAGCAGACTTCAAATAACTAAAGGACTTTCACAAAGCAGAGGGCAAAGAACGGTTTGTTCTTCATGGCTACAAGGCGCAGGACTAGAAATAATCGGCTCAAATTACAGGAAGGTAGATTTTTGGTTAAATATCAGAAAAAAACTTCCTAACATTAAGCAGTGCGGCAATGGAACAAGCTGCCTAGGGAGTTTGGCAGCTTGTTTCTGAATTGCTGGAGGTTTTCAAAAAGAGTCTGGACAGCCATCTGTCACTGTAGCTGTAGTCAGTCTGCATCCAAGCAGGGGGAATGGACAAGATGACTAGGGTGGCCATACCTCTGCTTTAAAAGAGGACGCTTATGATGAAAAATACATGTCACAGGGTTGAAGTGGTTCCAGTGCAGCCCTGCACCATGTATTTTTCATTAGTGTCCTCTCTTAAAGGGGAGGTATGGTCACCCTAAAGATGACCCCTGTGGTTTTCTTACAACTCCATGATTCAGTTAAAGCAATTCTAACTTCTAGTTTACCGCAGGCCACTCCCTTGGCTGAGCCCTGCCACTACACAAGAATTCCAACCAACGCTCGAGATCCCAGAGCGGGAGAAATTTTAGGCAGGATTAACGGAAGCATTGTTTCCAAGTCAGCCGAGGTAATGACGATGCCACTCTGTTTGGCACAAGCCAGACTTCACCTGGAGGACGGTGTCGCGTCGGAGGTGCCTCATTGACAAAGGAGATTGGCTGAATGGATTGGGGTCAGAGGAGGGCAACAAGGACGTTAGAGGGTCTGGAAAGCAAGTCTTATCTTTGGCGGAATGGCTACCTGAAAGTTTTGGTAGGTCTGTGGCAATACCTGAAAGTAGGGTTGCCACCTATGCACATTTTTAAAGGAACACTTATAAAAAATACATGTTGCAGGGCCTGCTTAAGTGTTCCTTAAAATTTACACGAGACTTGTGTTCACACTTGCAAACCCACAGAGAGAGAGAGAGTCTAAGAACGGGACGTCTCTGGAAGTTTGGGATGAATCAGCCAGAGAGAGAACTGGTTCAGACGGGCTGCAAGTGAGGGAAACTGAGTTACCCAACATAGAAACGTGGGGTAGTGGACCCCCAACCCTGTGACACACATCCCTCCTGAATGGGGTGTGACAGTCCCTATGCCTCATCCCCTCCAGTTTGGTCTTACCCTCTCTGGGTTTCCTCCTGGGGAGGAAACCTAATTGATGCCTGTGCATGGCCCCCTCCTTGGAGCAGCCCATTAACTTAAATTCCCTCCTTGGCAGAAGCCTGGTTCTTCCTCACACCACTCCTTTCCAAGCAGCAGGAGCCAAGGCTGGCTGTGCTCTCTCCATAACTCACACCCCCATCACTCTCCATCATTTTCACTGCCCTTCATGGGGCACAGAAACTGGTATTTGCAAACATTTTGGTATGGATAAGAATTTGGGCTGTTGGAAAATGGTAGGCCTGACATTTCCCTGCTTGGCATTACTAAATTTTATCTACAATAGCACCTCAAGGATTCCCTCTCTGGCATACTGGGGGCAGAGGAGCATTGGAAACCCCACCCCCAACCCCAGTAGGCTTGTTATATGGCCTCATAACTCAATAGCCTCCCTTACAAACTTACCACTTGTTCCTTAATCTGTGTTTGCCTTGCTGCCCCACTCTAGCAATGTGTTCATGAAGCTGCTGCTTTTCCTGCATTGTACTGGCCCTCCCCTTGCATCAGGTGGCTGAGAACAAGGAATCATCAAGGAGCAGAGAAAGTGGGTAAGGATTTCACACAACACTCAGAACGTGGGTTTGTGCCACTACCCACTCAGAAAGAGTGTTGGGGTTACCACCCCTCATGGCTTGATCTGGAGTCTGTGGATTTTTGCCCACCAGCTCTGGGCACGCACAGTCCTGATTTCATTGGGTTATCCAGGGGTGTCTGGATATCCTGGAGGAATCAGGGCTTCAGTGAGTACTACTACATCAGTAAGGGTCAGGGCAAAGAGGCTATCTGGCATCTCTCTCTCTCTTACTGACATGATCTCACCCCCTGCAGAGTTTTGTGATGTCAGAAAGGAGAAGGGGAGTCCCTTTGCCCCACCTTCTGGCTTCCAGCATGGCCCTATACATGTCTGGTTACAGCCTGGGGGAAGGTGGCAACCCTACCTACACATTTTTATTTTATTTATTTTATTTATTTATTTTATTTATTTAAAACTTATATCACGCCCCTCCTGCCCAAAGGCAGCTCGGGGCGGCGAACAACACAAAAAAATTAACAATAAAACATTTTAAAATAAATCAACAAATTTTAAAACAAATCATAAAAACTCACCCTCCCTCCCAAACCCTACCCCCCCCCCCTCGCCAAAAGCCTGGCGGAACAGCCAGGTCTTACACAAACATCAAAACGACAGGAGGGTGGGGGCCAACCGAGCATCCTCCGGGAGTGAATTCCACGGCACAGGGGCAGCCACCGAAAAGCTCTCACATTAGTGGTCACCCGTCTCGCCTGGGGAACCTCCAAAAAGGCTCCCACGGACGATCTCAGGGGTCACATGGGCACATGGGGAGTGAGGCGGTCCCGCAGATAGGCAGGGCCCAGACCGTGAAGGGCTTTAAAGGTCAAAACCAGCACCTTGAACCTAGCCCGGTGCTTTATAGGCAGCCAGTGCAGAGCCCGGAGCACAGGTGTCATGTGCTCCCTGCGGCCCGCCCCAGTAAACTTATGGTGGGCAACAGATAGACTGTACCTAACCCCCTTCATGAATCAACCTGCAGCCCCTTTAATTATAGCGGTTCAGCCAAGTCCCAAGAGAACATGATTTCAAGTGTTGGGCCCAGGTTGGGTTGAGTGTAACTCAACTCAGGGCACTCCACAAGGGCCAGGGCACCTCAGGAAGGAGGGAACACTCAAGTGACATCACAAAACATGGTGTCATCCCAAAGTTCCAAGACTATTCACTCTCCAGGCTAACATTCCTCACCAGTAGTGCTCACTGCTCACCATAGTACTCCAGTGTTAACTAGAGGGCTTCAGCCTGGCGGTGGACTTAAGGTTGCCACCTCCCTGGGTTTCACCTATGATACTTGGGGTTTGGCCATGGCTAACCTTTCAGGGGCGAGGCGCTGGGAGCACATTACACCAGTGTTCCAAAGTCTGCGCTGGTTCCCTATAGCTTTCCAGGCACAATTCAAGGTGCTGGTTTTGACCTTTAAAGCCCTAAACGGTCTGGGCCTCACTTATCTGAGACTGCCTGTCCTTTCATGCCCCATTGCGGCCCCTCCAGTACATCCAAAAGTGCCTCCCTGTGGGTACCATCTGCTAGTCTTGTTCGTACAGTGAGGGCTCGCAGGGGAGCTGTTCTCGGTGGCTGCCCCTGTGCTATGGAACTCCCTTCCCCCATGAGATTTGTTTGAGCCCGATCTGGGCATCTTCGAGAGGCAGTGCAAGACCTTTCTTTTTATTAAGGCATTTGGCAGGCAGGGCTAGGGAACGGAGTTTTTGGTGGGTGCTTGGGGTAGAGGTGTGAGGGGCTGGTTAGGGACGGTTTTGTAGGGTTTGGGGTGGGGTGGGGAGGGGGGAGGGGAAAGGTTGGGAGTAGGTTTTTATGCTGTTTTTATGTATTATATGTATCTATTTTGTAAGCTGCCCTGAGCCTTTTGGGAAGGGTGGGGTATAAATTTAAATAAATAAATAAATAACCTGGGGGGAAATGTCAATGTTTCCAGAGGTGGCAGGGGTGCTCACATCAGAAATGAGGCAGACCATAGGGACTTTCCGCCCCCTTTCTGACATGGCTTTGCCCCAGTGAAGCAACATGAAGTTATGTTTCACAAGGGTGGGGCTATGTTGGAAAGAAGGTGTGACAGCCTTCTTTCCAACATAGGGAAAAGACCCCATCCCCTTTCCAATGTTGTCCTACCCACTGCAGAACATCATAACATTTCAATACTTCATAAGGGATTGCATCAAAAAGAGGTGTGACAGCCTTTTTTCCTTCCTACCCCCTCTGACAAGGTTTCACTTCCTACCGATTTCTCCCCAACGGGAGGTAGGCAATCCTACATGGACTTAGGCCACTTTCAGACATGCCCCCTGCACATATTTGGGCTGGGGGGGGCGCGGCCCGAATATGCGGGGGGATTGGCTGCTTTGCCGGCAGAGACGCGCGGGATGCAGAGCAAGAAATCAAGCTCTGCATCCCGTGCATCTCTGCCGGCAAAGCCGCATGGCAGGGCCTTTCAGACCAGCTGATCCCTGCGCATGGTTGGGCTGCGCATTCCCCACGCAGCCCAAATATGAGGGGGGGGCCCTGTCTGAAAGTGGCCTTTAGTCTTTCTATCAAGGCCATCCACCAGGTTTGCCCCAGCTCCTTCCTTCTAGTCTCTCTATACACCATTTCATCTGACTGTCACTCAGAAGCATTTTAGCTCCTTTCTTAGAGGGCTCAGCTCCCCACAAGTGAGTCAAACCACCGGTAGCCCAATAGGGAAGGAAGACATTTGCAGCAGGCACAGCTGGAGCAACCACCCTATCACACCATCAGACCTGGGTGAAAACGGAGATGATGGTGGCCCACTACGGCCCAACTACGCCAGGGACTCTCCCACGTCTGTCCCCCCGCTGCCAGATGTTGGCCCAGGGCGGTAGTTAGCTGGCCCTGAATGTGTCCTCCAGAAGAACCTGGGCTCACATTCTGGGCCAACTCCTGCCCAAGCAGGCCAAAGCATCTATCTGACCCTATCATCCCTGTCATGGGGCAGGGGTCGCCTGTCAGCCCCGCTTACCGGTGATGGCTTCAGTCCCTGCATTGCCGTCCCCGGTGGCACCCTAGCAACGCATAGAGCGGCGCAACACTGCCAGTGACAGGTCAGAATGCTGCGACGAGGGTGCTGGTTCCCTTGGTAACTGGCCCCGCTCCACCGCTGACGATTGCTCCGCCTTCGCCCCATGTAACGCAGGGATAGCCCCGCCCCTGCTACGGCGCTCAGCATGGGGCCTTCAGTATAAACACCAGTGCGGGCTCAAGACTGTGCTGGTAATCGGAGAGAAACTGGCCCTTTACAAAGCTAAGTACTGAGTCTTGAGAATTCCGTTTTGTCAATGCAATATTGTGTAAGTGTGTGAGTGTGTGTGTGTGTGAGGTTGCGTGCTTGTGTAGTTGATCTTGTGAGTCTGTGTGTCTGGTCGCCCTCCAGTCTTCCCTACCCTGAGTGAGTGAGTGAAAGGTAAGTGCGTGCCCAGACAGCCCCTGCCCCCACCTGGGTTTCCCCCCTACCTCTCCTCTGCGTGCAGCTCCCTGCCCCCTGCCCGGGCCTCTCACAGGCCCCGCACGTTGCCCCCACTAGTGACCCTTCCCCCCCCCCACTTGGTGTGTCAGGATCGAGTGCGAGTGTGGGGCAAGGCTCTGAACTCCCTGTATTGCTCTGCACCCAATGGTGATAGAGGCCTGATCTCGCAGAGATTGTTAGGGTCACCACTCTATCCTGATGGGCACGTAAACCCTGCTCCGTGTGAACAGAGCCAGGGTCAGAGGACCAAGTGTGCATGGGCTCCCCCTGAGTGTGACTCCTCTTCCCTGACATTGCCATGGCTGCCCGTTATGGCAGGCCTGTCCGCACATCTGTTGTTCCCTGCCCTGCTGCCGGGTCATACAGACAGTGGGATGACTCTCGCAGTAGCAGACAAGTTTGTTCGGTGCCACCCACCAAGCTGGAGAGTGGTCACCAAGGTTTTCCACGCTGGGCTGGGGAGCTGCCCTGCCACCTGAACGTCTGTTTTTACCCACCGAGTCTCCTCTTAGCTAGAATTAAAGAGACAGATGCCTTAGCTGGTCTGTAGCAGACTCACATCCACCACTCTATGGACTGGGGCCCACAGCAGAACTCATAACCCCACTACCTCCTCCTCAAACGCAAGGATCTCTAAGCACTTCACAAACATTAGTTAAGTCATCCTCCCCATCACCATTTTCTCAGGCATTTAAAGGCATGGTGCCCCCAAAGCAGGACACCAGCTACATGCATTGCCCAAACTCCTGAGTGTGTGACATATGGATCCCAGCAGTCTTCATTTTGAGGCATGGGCCCATCTCTCAGTTCAGCTCCTTTGCTTGCAAGTTACCACTGAACAATCTCTACTTAATGTTCCTCAGCTTTGAAGGGGGCATTTCAGTTCCCCTTCTCCACTGAAACCTTTTCCCACCCGTTGCTCTGGCCTTTCCCCCTCTTTCCTGCTATAGGTCCTCCTCATTACCATCCCCCTTTCCACAGCCTACTTGGCTGCCATGACCACACCTCATCCCACTAAGGCAGTGCCCCAGGGGGGGCCTTCACTGCTCACTGAACAATGAGCTGTCATTACCATTTATTTTACATCATCCAAAGACAAGAGGAGGCAGTAGGGGGATTATTTTTAGACATTGGCTACAGGGAGGATAACTCATTAGGAACTCCATCACTCAAGACCCAAGCCTGCCTGCATCCCATACCATGCTGGAGCTCTGTCACTTGGATCCCTGTACAAAGACGAGAAAGGCTGAGGCTGTCTGTGCTGCCCCTCACACAGCGGTGGGTTAGCTGGGGGAGATCCTGGGGGAGGGTGAAGGATGTGGTAAGTTTCTGCAGAAGCAGGCTCTTAATGGGTCAATGCTAGGCAGGGCCAACCTTGGAATTTGCAGAACCCAAGGCAAAAATGAAATGAGGGGGCCCCAGGGCCCTGCCCTCCATAGCCCCACCCTTTTAACAATTGGCTGTTTTGGTTTTGTAAGCAAGAACCAGAGTGTCATGCATTTTCACATACATGCACATGTACTAGGGCTGAAATAAACTGAAATAGCCCTACTGTCTTTATGGAATTTTTCTGCATTTTCAAAACATTGATCAAAATTCTGATGCAGATTTAATCAATGGTAGAATTCCAAAATTCTGAAGGAATTATTTTGCCTCCTATTGCACATGTGCAAAATGGCAGCAGCCGACACTGCATCATCATTTTGTGCACGTACAGTAACAGTACCACCATTTTGCATATGAGCAGTAGGAGGTGAAATCATTTTGATGAAATGCCGATCAGTTCTGTATTCCTTTCTGCATTTGCTTGATTGATCAAAACAGCTGGACCCATCAAAAACGGAATTCACGCCAAAACTTCAATTCAGCCCTAATGTACACACACAGGCTTTCCCATGCACGTCGTGCACACAAGCTCTCTCTCTCACACACACACACATATACCATCCCTCTGGCAGGGGGATTCAGGGATCAGCGATTTATTGAAAATGAGGGGAGAGGATCAGGGTCCTGCAGGAAGCAGCCAATTTAGGGCCCCAGGAGCACTGGACCCAAGGCTACCAAGACTGGCCTACCTGCAGGGCCCCTCTGACCATGGTGGTTCAAGCCAAGACCTCTATTGGCCATGTTTAAGGCTAGCCCTGGTACTAGGGTTTCCTCCTCTCCAGGTTTTGACCCAGAGGCTCCAGGGGAAGCCCAAATTTCTCCAGGTCAATCAAGAGTAATCTGGAAAAAAAATTGGGGCTTCTGGAGGTGGCCGGATAGGACAGTGCATAGGCTCAATTATTTGAATCTGTATTTGTGTTTTTAGTGTTTACATTTATTTGTATCTTCACCTGTGCTCACTGCATTTCCCCCCATCATTACCAATGTGGAAAATACAGTTTAAAGGATGACCCCTGCATAAGGGTCATTTTGGCACAGACGTGCAGTAAGGTTCTGCCAGTTTGACCGACCTATAATGAAAGGAAAATGCACTCAAAACCTCTGCCAAGTCTGCTACCAATTTAAAAAGGGGAGCACTGGTTTGGGGGATGGTGGAGAATACAGATAGCTCGGTTGGGAGATTGTTAGCTTGGGGAGGGTAGAATGGATCACACGTCTGGCTCAGGGGGAATTGCTGGTTTGAGAGAGAGGTGCAAGGGGCTGGCTTGGGAGAGGGGAGACTAGAGCATGGGGCTGGTTCAGGGAAGGTTGCTGGCTTGGGGGTGGGAGAATGGGCCACGGGACTGGGCTCAGGGGAGTTTGCTGGCTTGGAGAGGTGGAATGGGGCTGGTTCAGGGAAGGAGTTGATGGTTTGGAAGGGGGGGGATGAGGGAATCTGGTTTGGGGGGTTAGTTTCTGGCTCAGAGAGGAGTCACTGGCTTGTAGAACATGGCATCCCTACTAGGTGGGAATGTGGCACAGGGTTAGCTTGGAGGTAGGGTATTACTGGCTTGGGGAGGGGAAAAAGAATGAAGCTGCCAAGGCCTCACCATTTTTCCCGGCTGGGTTGGACTCCACTTGACTGGGCCTGACTGCAGTTCAGTGCTGGAGACTGCAGTTCTGAGAGAGTGGCAGCCCCTGCAGGTGGAGAGGGCTCACTACAGGCTCCCCAAACAGGCAACTAAGCTGAGAGTCAGAAAGCAGTACCAGCTCCAAGGTGGATTTTTGTTCCAGTTTTGGGGGTCCAGTTCGAGACCTTGGATATTACAGGTTAACTCAAGTACAAAGACCTAATGGTTGTATTTCAAATACGGAAGCTGAAAAATTATTTTGGGGGTTTATTTGTGTTTTATCAAAACCTGAATACCGAACCATAGACTAGCCCTTTGACTGGCTGTGAATCACAAACCTGAAACCTAAAGAATGAAGCATTTTCATTTTAAAAGAGTCAGTTCCCCAAGAACAGTACAGCATGTTCTGTGCCTTGAATTATCCTGGCAGCTCTAATTATCCCAAAGCGGGGCTTGCATTAGCTGGATTGAACTGACACCGAGTGGCTTCCCTGATGAAAAACAACCCCCTGTCATCATTCTGGAGGCCATCTCATGATTCAGCAAGGGAGCCAAATTTGCAGGGCTCCAAAAGTGGGAAGTGTTGATTGAGAAGGGATATCAGGAACCTTCCTATCTGGGCTGCCTGCTCAAATTCAGATGAGTACATGCGTGGCAAAAGTTGTACTCTGTGATAGTTGCTTCCAAGCCAGTATGAAGTATGTTGGTCATACCATGACGTCCTCTCCTAAACAATATGTTGGGCGCCTTCAGGACAAATGCCAAGAATTGAAAAGGCACAGAAAAATTCAAAACGTTTAGCCTTGTTCAGAAATGCAAGTACTGTGTAGTTGCTAGTCTACCACATAGTATTTGACTCCTCACAAGTTTGACCCAGAAATTCTGGGTGAAGCCGCAATTTCTCCGGGTCAGTTCAGGGTACCCCTGGTAATCTGAAAAATTGGAGCTTCTGAGAGTACCAGGGGGCAGCCATATCAGAAAGGGGACAGGCTTTAGGGCCTCTCTCCCCCCATTTCCAACATGGCACCACCTCTATGAAGCATCATTCACAACACTCTGTAAGGAGTGGGTTTATGTCAAAAAGGGGCATGACAGCCCCTCTGCTTCACTCCCGTTTTGGCCCTGTGGAGCTTTGTGATGTCATGATGTAAGGAGCAGGGATTCATCAGAAAGGGAAATGACAGCCCCACTGTCCCACCCCCATTCCAATTGGCTCCGCCCCCTGAAGAACATCATAGGACATCTTTAAACGTAACGTTAAAGCACGTCTCAAACTGTGTTGGGATTTTGACATGACACTGGTTGCGCCCCGTGTTCAAGTGTGTCGCATGTTTAGACATTCATCCCGGACCTGGCCTCCCTCATCCATGCCTTCGTCACGTCGAGGCTGGACTACTGCAACGCGCTCTACGTGGGGCTTCCTTTGTTCCTGGTTCGGAGGCTGCAGCTAGTGCAGAATGCGGAGGCCCGTCTTCTTTTGGGGATGGGTCGTCGGGAGCACATTACACCTGTGCTCTGGACTCTGCACTGGTTGCCAATAGCGTGCCGAACTAGGTTCAAGGTTTTGGTGTTGATCTACAAGACCCTTCATGGTCTGGGCCCCTCATACCTCAGGGACCACCTTGCCCTCCACGCCCCAGAGCGGCTCCTTCGGTCTGCCGGGGGTGCCTTCCTGGAGGTCCCCCGCGTTAAGCGGGGGGCCACAATGGAGATGGCATTCTTGGTGGCCGGGCTGCGCCTTTGGAACTCCCTTCCGGAGGAAGCTCGCCTGGCCCCAAGCCTGTTGACATTCCGGCGAAGTTGTAAAACCTGGCTGTTCGCCCAGGCCTTTGGGGAGGGTGGGTTAGTGGGTTTTTATCTCCCCTACCCTATTCATTGTTTTAATGTTTTCCCGAGCCCTGTTTTAATACCTTATATTGTATTTTTGACGTGTTTTAAATTGTTTTATATGTATTTTATATATATTTTTATTCTTGGAAGCCGCCCCGAGCTGTTCTCAGGAGGGGCGGGGTAGAAATCTAGAAAATAAATAAATTAAATAAAATTACGGAGGCAATGGGTGTTCCCCTCCCTGCCTTTCCTCAGAATGCAGGCACAGCCTCCCACGGATTTCTAAGCAGCTGTGAAAGCACCTTCTTCTGTCCTTTGTCTTGCAGAGTAGGTGCTAATGTCCTTGCAGGGGTTTTCTGCCAGGAGGGAAATGCAAATAGCATTGCAGCGAAACCTAGTTTCAGGAGTGCTTTCATAGTAAATGAATGAAAAACTAAGCTTACAACTCCCTTTCAACTGGCACCTTTATTTATACTGTTCCCTTTGAGGGAAATAATGCTTGTGCTTCTAACAATGAGGATAGAGATGTGCAGGAAGGAGCCAGCCAGAACACACCTGAGTCCCCTCTAGAAAACACAGTACTCTATTGATCCGATAAGCAGAAGTTGATGCAAACACACCACTCGATATCTTTAAACGTAACACTCCTGATGTGTTTGTGGGGAACACGTGGGTTGACATAGCAATGCAATTGCAATGCAAGGAGCCCAATATGTGGACAAAATGATGTTTAAATCATAATGCTGCTTACACGCGACACTCAAACACGTGCTGGGGCCATTTGTCACCCGATCAATGTTACATTTAAAGACGTCAATAATGTCATGATGTAAGGGGTAGGTTACGTCAGCAAGGTTCCCAAATCCTGGGCAGCTTGAAGTATGTTGGTCTCTCCCTCCCCCCTGAAGTCCTCTTCCTAACACCCTGTTGGGCAAAAGTTGGCACTTTCAGGACAGCTGCCAAGAAATGAAAAGGCAGGAGCGATGACAAAAAAAGAAGCAAAACTCAAACACACCTTATTCAGATACGCAAGTAGCTGCTACATACTATGTAGTATCTTACTCCTCACTGCCCCTTACTTGAGAGTGTTCAGATGTGATGCAGTAATTCTGAGTGTGGAAGGCACTCTTAACTAGAAGAGGCTGAGCAGCAAGGACTTGTGAGATATGGGGGTGAAAGGGTGTTCACTACAAAACAAGCATTCAGACAGGATACTGTGTGTCTGTAGCACCTAGTACAGGGATGTACTTCCCAGAAGCCCTTGACGGTCCTATTCAACTGGTCCACAGAACACAATCTGGGTCAGTGTGGGGATAGAGATGCTGTCCCTCTGGGCTTTGACCCAGAGTCTCTGGGCTCCAAGTGAACCCACCCAGGTTACTGGGGGCACCAGGGCAGGGGGCAGGGCAAAGAGGCTCTCCTGCTCCTTTTCTGACATGGGCCACCCCCTGTGGAGCATTGAAGCCATGTTGGAAAGTGGCAGGAGAATCCCTTCTTTCAGTGTCTCTCTGCCCTTTTCTGGGTCAAAGCAAAGCACCAGGGGGACCCCACCATGTTGGTAGAGGTGGGGCCCAGCAGGGGGCAGGCAACACTAGGCCAGTGGACCATATCCTGGGCTCTTATGCCCTAACATGCCCTCTGCTGGGCCTCACCACTACCCCCACCCCACCCCTGTACTCTTGCACTGGCCCGTGAAGGGGGAGGTTTAGCCACCCTGATGTAGTCGATACCGTATACCGTATACTCCCAACACATAGCTATGGTAGCTATGGTATGGTAGTTCCATGGCCCTATGAAGAGGACTATCATACCATAGCTAGCTACCCCTCAGTACCACATTACATCTGAACATTCATAGGTGGTACATATGTACTTATGAATACACAGGAGACTGTGTATGTGGGGGAGATTCTATGTGGGGTATTTCTTCCCCTCAAGTCATTCTGAAACAAAGACTTAAAGGAGGTCATTTATTTATTTAGATTTGTACCTCACCCTATCCTGATAGCTCAAAGTGGGTAATGGCATATTAAAATAAGTATAAAATAAAATATATAAAAATATTAAAATCTCTTAAAAACCAGCACCCTCTCCGCATCCGCCAAACACCAGGCCATATAAAATATCATACATTGCCTCCAGAAAATGTTCAGACTTGGCCTTTGACTTACCTTTGGGGAAAAGGAGTTTCAAGAAGCCACTAAGGGCTCATTCAGACGTGTGTTTAAATTGCACAGATGCGGTGGTGGCATCATGCGATTTAAAGAACCCCGCACTTCCGGGTTGGTGTGAATGCGGTGAGTGCGCACATTTCCACTTAGCCCGAATTTTTGGAGCGTGGTTTGAAAAGTTGCTCCGAGCAGCTTTTCAAACCGCACTCCAAAAATTCGGGCTAGGTGGAAATGTGCGCACTCACTGCAGTCACACCAACCCGGAAGTGTGGCGTTCTCTAAATCGCATGATGCTGCAGCTGTGCGATTTAAACACACGTCTGAATGGGCTCTAAGAGTGCTTATCTGAGCACCCTTGTTGTGTAGACTTGGAACGCTGCTACAACATGCAGGAGGTCATTCTCGGCTGATCTTAGGGATTGCAATGGAGTGTAAAGGAGGGGACAGTCTTTCAGATATGTAGAGCCCATGCCATTTAGTCACATCAGGGTCATGTTTTTCATTTTTCAGATTTGGGTCTGAATCATGATTTTTTTAAATTATTTTTTTAATAACGGGTGGCAAGACTGCTGTCTTTAATTCAGCTCTCTCTGGCCTGACTCAAAGCCCTGCGTCAATCCTCCCACCAATAATAGACTTGCAACAGATCACTTGGTCCTGCTTTTCCCACAAACTCCTTGGTGGGCACCTCCAGTCAGCCTCAGGGCCCTCATTCAAGCTTCCAGAATGGTTTATTTGCTTCTTTATTGATATATAACACTGCACTTATGGTTTGTATTTGTTGATGCCTGACTGTCAGCTAATTATTGGGCTGTCAGCACATCACAGCCATCCCTGGAGTGGAAACCAGATGGAGCTGGCTGTGCTAATTGTTTGAATTCTGCTGGTGTCATTTTTCCCTTTTCTGCTTGCATATATGTATATATTTTTATTGCTCCGCTAACTGAAGGGGAATGCACCCGCAGCCCAGAAAACAGCAGAAGAGAATTCAGGTGGAAAACAGTGATAATCGCCGATACCAAGAGTCATGGGGTATTTTCAGACGTTACGAGATCACAGTCAACCACAGTGAACCATGCTCAATCCCATGGCAGGGCCAAAGCGCCCTGAATGTCTGTTCGGCGGCCGTCAGATGTTCACCACAGTCAGTACCCACATGGGGTCAAATTCAACCATGCTTCTGGACCTCCGGCCCAGACCATCTCCGAAAGCGTGGTCAAAGAGATTCCCAATGGGAAACAATAAAAAGTAACATCTGGACGGCAATCACCGGCCGGAATCAAACAAAATGATTCCCAGCCAGGGACAAAGCACGCAACGTCGCTGCCAGGCAACCAGCAACAACACAGGCCGTGGAGGGAGATTTAAAGGGCACACAGCAGCAGGGGATGTGGCGGGATGGAGTGAGGCGGAAGGGAGAGGAGAGTGGCGGGTGAGAGAGCAAGGCAGGAGGAGGAGGAGGTGGAGGCATGGGCGGAGGAGGAGGTGCTCGTGCTGCACATGCAGGAGGTACAGGGACAGCAGCAGCAGCAGCAGCTGCCGGGACAGGCCGCCCCGGGGACATTGACCGGGCCGGGGGAGGAGGCACTCTGGAAATGAGTAAGGGGAACGAAGGGGAGCGGACCTGGCAGCACAGGGGCAC
>QEPC01013912.1:403379-414356 GCA_003113815.1 Sphenodon punctatus | reverse complement strand
GAGGGAGAGGAAGGATTGGGAGGGAAGATAAGGAGTTCAGTTTTCGCCATGTTCAGTTTGAGTTGGCGTTGAGACATCCAGGCAGAGATATTAGAGAAACAGTTGGTGAGATGAGCTTGAACAGAGGGGGAGAGGGAAGGAGTGGAGAGATAGAGTTGAGTGTCATCAGCGTATAGGAAACCGTGGGAGGCAATGAGTTTGCCTAGGGATTGGGTGTAGATAGAGAAGAGGAGAGGGCCAAGGACAGAGCCTTGGGGAACTCCAGCCCAGAGGAGGAGGGGGAGGAGTTAGGAAGAGATACATGGAAGAAGCAGTCAGAAAGGTAGGAGGAGAACCAGTCGACCCATCTTTACAGAGCCTTATGATAACAGCATGGTGCTCCAGAGAAGAGTGGGGCCGTATTGGAAAGGCGGTGGGAAGATCCCTATGGTCCACCCCCTTTCTGACGTGGCTGCTCTCTGATGTCCATAGAAGTCCCGATTCTTTGGGTTAGTTATGGGCCCCACATCCTAGGAGCAGCTCATTGGTCCCAGCTGGAGCAAGAGAGAGAAGGCTGCTGGGGTGGGAGGAGGGGCTATAGAGACTGAGCTGGGGGCTCAGTGAGGGCGATCCGCATCAGGGCTTGTCTTGGGGTGCTAATCCAGTGGAAGCGGGAGGCTTTTGGCTCGCCCCAAAGCCCTGCAGTAGATAGGGTTTCCCTAGAGCTGGCTGGCTACAAAGGTGCCAAGGAGGGGGTCTGCCTAGAAGAAGCTAGGCCTTGGAGCACAGGGAGGTCCTCCTCACCAGCAGAAGGCCAGAGCCTGAGGAGGGCTGGAGGTTGCTTGTGCACTGTGGGAACTTACAATAAATGTGCTTGAGGCTAGATCCTGCAAGCAGAACCAAAGCAGGTTGCTTTGTTACAGGCACCCGCTCGGCCTCTCCTGCTCTTGAATAGAGCCTGAATGCCGTCCCTGCCAATCTGTGACTCTCCTGCGTTTTATGCACGTCAGAGTTGTTATTTGTTAATCTAAAGACAACCAGAAATCATACGCTGGGAGATTTTGACAAGCGATGCCAGGGAGTTCAAATTCTGACTGAAATAGCAGCCTCAACCCACTCCTTTCTGCTTAGATACAACGGGCACGTACAGTACTGTGTTCTCTCTCCCACACTGAACCAAGAGCAGCTACCCGCTGAAAAATGGAAGCAAACTAGAGCTTTATTGCTGCTGCAGTAGGGAACAGGCAGTAGTTGTTCTGGAGGGATGCTTCTATAGAGCACTGATGGTGCATAAGATGTGGTTTCTGGGGAAGGTGTAGATACAATTGGCTCTGGCCATGAGCTAGCATAGGCCACATGTAAACTACTTGTAGCAAAGATGGCACTGGGGCATCACTAGCAAGAACTGAATGGGCGCCTCATGCGCCTGTGTGGCCTAGTGCCACCACTAGAGGGAGACAGAGCACCCCAGCCTCTGTGCGGCCCAGCTCCACCACTTCAACAAGGCACTTCAACCTCGACATGCCACAGCGCTACCTATAGAGGGGGGCAGAGTGGTATAGCCTATGTGAGCTACTCCAACACTTCTATAGACATTGGAGAGCTCAGAACACTAACCCAGGAGAGGTTCCTATTTGCCTGCCTGTATCTCGCCTGTTTCAATGCTACATCTCCAGGCCACTCCCACCCATGTTTCCATTTCAGCATGGTTTAATTAGGATAGAGGACTTATTTGTATATCAATCAGAGTCTATTTGACCCAGGGCCTTTCTGTCAGGGGACTGGATGAGTCAGGCTTACTAAGCCCTGTAACTCTATATTTCTCCATGCCAACTCCAGCCCACATTTGGAGAGAGGAGTTGGAAACCGCATTGCTAGCATTACACTGTATTGGAACATGCCAGCGGAATAGGAACAGACGCTTTTGACAAAGAGACACATGGACTCAGACCCCAGATAGTACTGGGTGAATCACTGCCTCCCTTCAGCGGATACCAGGCTCTGAGGTCTGTACAGTGTACGTCTGGTAGCCACAGCCCAGTTCCATCAATCAATAAGGCAATCAGCACTGCATTTGACACTGAGGAACGTTTGCTGGCAGCCTCAGTGGGGTGGGGGAGCAGGGAACACATGGGCCTGTAGGCTCAGCTACCCTCTATCCCCAAACAGAGACCGTGTTCCCCCAGGTTATGGAGATGGGGCCACACATTGGCTAAGGCTCTTCTGTTTAGAGAAGAGACAATTAAGGAAGGATATGATACTGTAGAACAAGGGTGAAGAACCTTTCCTCCCCCTTTGGGGACCAGAGTGTGTCCTGTGGAGGAAATGTGACCCTCTAAGTAGGTGATGTGACTTCCTGCAGAGGGGGTGACATCGCATATGTAGGGGCATGGCTGCTGACCTATCAGTGCTCTGTGGCTGTCTGGTGGCTAGTAGGCCCCATCGGCGAGATGTGGAATGTTACAGCTGGGCTGCATAGAACAGGGACACGGTTGAACTTCCAGGGGCCATTTAGCCCCAAAAGGATTATGGGCTGGAGCTTCTCCATCCCTGCTTTAGAAGTTTGCAAAATCATGAATGGTGCAGAATAAGTAATAGGAAGCTGCCCCCGCCCCCTTTCATAATACTAGAACTGGGGGGACAACTAGCAGGCAATTTAAGACAAATAAAAGGAAGTATTTTTTCATCCATTGTACAATTAACCTACAGAGCCCAACACCAGAGGATGTTATGAATGCCCGTAGTGGAACGGGATAAAAAAAAAGAAGACTGAATACGTTCTTTGAGGATAGGTCCATAAATGGTTATTACTCAAGTTGGTCACAGGGATTAGGCCTCTGACTGTTTGGGGCTGGGAGCGAACAGCAGAGAATGGATCACTCCATTGTGATCGGTTGTGCACTTCTCTACAGCAACTGAAGGTGGCCACTGTCGGAGACAGGATGCTGGGCTTGATGGACCATTGGTCTTACNTCACTTCTATAGACATTGGAGAGCTCAGAACACTAACCCAGGAGAGGTTCCTATTTGCCTGCCTGTATCTCGCCTGTTTCAATGCTACATCTCCAGGCCACTCCCACCCATGTTTCCATTTCAGCATGGTTTAATTAGGATAGAGGACTTATTTGTATATCAATCAGAGTCTATTTGACCCAGGGCCTTTCTGTCAGGGGACTGGATGAGTCAGGCTTACTAAGCCCTGTAACTCTATATTTCTCCATGCCAACTCCAGCCCACATTTGGAGAGAGGAGTTGGAAACCGCATTGCTAGCATTACACTGTATTGGAACATGCCAGCGGAATAGGAACAGACGCTTTTGACAAAGAGACACATGGACTCAGACCCCAGATAGTACTGGGTGAATCACTGCCTCCCTTCAGCGGATACCAGGCTCTGAGGTCTGTACAGTGTACGTCTGGTAGCCACAGCCCAGTTCCATCAATCAATAAGGCAATCAGCACTGCATTTGACACTGAGGAACGTTTGCTGGCAGCCTCAGTGGGGTGGGGGAGCAGGGAACACATGGGCCTGTAGGCTCAGCTACCCTCTATCCCCAAACAGAGACCGTGTTCCCCCAGGTTATGGAGATGGGGCCACACATTGGCTAAGGCTCTTCTGTTTAGAGAAGAGACAATTAAGGAAGGATATGATACTGTAGAACAAGGGTGAAGAACCTTTCCTCCCCCTTTGGGGACCAGAGTGTGTCCTGTGGAGGAAATGTGACCCTCTAAGTAGGTGATGTGACTTCCTGCAGAGGGGGTGACATCGCATATGTAGGGGCATGGCTGCTGACCTATCAGTGCTCTGTGGCTGTCTGGTGGCTAGTAGGCCCCATCGGCGAGATGTGGAATGTTACAGCTGGGCTGCATAGAACAGGGACACGGTTGAACTTCCAGGGGCCATTTAGCCCCAAAAGGATTATGGGCTGGAGCTTCTCCATCCCTGCTTTAGAAGTTTGCAAAATCATGAATGGTGCAGAATAAGTAATAGGAAGCTGCCCCCGCCCCCTTTCATAATACTAGAACTGGGGGGACAACTAGCAGGCAATTTAAGACAAATAAAAGGAAGTATTTTTTCATCCATTGTACAATTAACCTACAGAGCCCAACACCAGAGGATGTTATGAATGCCCGTAGTGGAACGGGATAAAAAAAAAGAAGACTGAATACGTTCTTTGAGGATAGGTCCATAAATGGTTATTACTCAAGTTGGTCACAGGGATTAGGCCTCTGACTGTTTGGGGCTGGGAGCGAACAGCAGAGAATGGATCACTCCATTGTGATCGGTTGTGCACTTCTCTACAGCAACTGAAGGTGGCCACTGTCGGAGACAGGATGCTGGGCTTGATGGACCATTGGTCTTACCCAGTATGGTACTTCTTATGTTCTTATGGCCCAAACCTGAATCTGCTGCTCTAGTTTTTTCCCAGAGCAGCAGCCTTGGGTCTATCGGGTAGCCATTTGCATACTTGTGTGTATAGCCTGCTTACAAGTTGGGAAACACAAGTGGCTACTGTGACATGTGTTGAGACTCTCTATAGAGAGTGTGGCAGGGACGGGCTCACTCGTGGTAAGTCCTGGCAGGATTAGGGCCCCAGCAGTCACTCAGGGAATTAGTTTAAACAGTCCTTTTCATACATAGTCCCATCTCCATGGTTCAGTCCATATACAAAGCCTCCACCCAGTACCTAGTCTTTATACTCACAGTATCTGCAGGCCAGGCTCAGTCCCTCCTGCAGCCTGCCAAATCCTTGGCTTGGACAACACCCTCGGAGCCTCTTTCATTCATTAAATTCACACCCTTTGCACCCATGGTTAGCCAAGCCTTGACAAGCAGAATATGAGACCTTGTTGCCTGCCCTGCGGTTGCCGGTTAGTGTCTTATGTATCTGCTGTTCCACAGCAGTGAGTGGGCCACTGAGTCTGTAATCGTGACTGGACGAAGTTCCCCCTTTTGCTGGAGTTCATGGGGACCTGGATGTAGGGTTCCCGTACCACCTCTCCTGGTTTCACCTGAAGACTGGGTTTTGACCGAGTGCTCCAGGGGAAGCTCCAGTTACTCTGAGTCAGCCAGAAGCTTCTGAGGGCTACCTCAGGAGGTAGGAAAAGGGATAAGCCATAGGAACTTTCCTACCCCCTTTGTGATTCAGACAGCCCCAATGGGATGTTATTACATCACGATATGCTGTAAGCGGCAGGGCCATGCCAGAAAAGGGCATGACAGCACCTTTGCTCCATCCCCTTTCTGATGTGGCCCCACCCCCTGCAGAGCGCTATGATGCCACGATGCTCTGTAAGGGGCAGAGTTATGTCAGAAAGGGACGTGGCAAGCCTCTTTGTCCTGCTTTTGCTGATATGGCCTCACCTCATCTGGGTGAAAGCTTGGAGGGAGGTGGTGATTCTACTTGAGTGACCAATTTACAAGCATTCAAATTGAGCCCAAATCAGGGACAATAATAGGGAGAGTTTGGGGGCAAAACAGGAGGTAGGAAACAGTAGGGATCTGGCCTATAATTGCTGCACAGATAGGAGAAAGCCACTGCATTGCTGGGTGACTGGCACTGTTCTACATGCTGCCTGCCTCAGCATAGCAGCTTCCCCCTCTCTGTGTAGCAACAAGGGTGAATGGCGGCTGTTTCTCTGTTCTGCCCTTCTAGATAATCAGGATAAACGTTACTGACTGGCTCAGGAAGCTACTGAGTGCTGCTGCTAGGGCTGCCAGTTTATTGGAAGCTCTGATCCAGAGGACATGGCACAAATGGACTCTCTGGCCCCTTTCTGACACAGAGGGTTGGGTCATGACAGAAAGGGGGCAGGACAGCTTTTTCACCCCACCCCTTATGTGGCCCTGCCTGGTGGTATAACTTTGGGCTAAAATGTGTAGGGTATGTTGGATCCCTCAATCCACATAAACCTGGCCCCCATGATCCTGGATCTGCCGGGGGAGGAGTTTTCTGGGGGATATGTCCCCCCCCCACTACGCCCATGGCCCCGCTATGGCAATAAAATCTATTTTTATTAATAGCTTACGTTGTCCTGCCATGAAGAAAGGAAGATAGAAGGAAGCTAGGCCCAAAGACTCTGTATTGAGAGCTGCTCTGGGAACAGCAGACGGGAGGAGTGGAAGAGGGAGAAAAGAGGCCGGGGATTGTCCTGTATCAGTATTGTCAGAGATTGTGAGGAGACAAAGACGGTCCTAACTCAGGTATTTCCCAACCCAACAGTTAACATCCTGCCATCCATGGACAATTGAGTTCTCTAGCCTCAGTAAGGAGAGAAGCCATTAGCAAGACTGTTGAGGCACAACTCCACCCAGGAGATGCCTACAGCCATTCGTTCCGGATGAGGGCCATCTTGATGAGGGCCATCTCAAAGACAGGAGAGAACAATGTGCCAGGAAGATACTAATGTGCTCAGAGGACCGGGAGCTGGGAGCCTCTCACTTTTCTCTACAACAATTGGGCACCAAAAGACGTGTTAAGCCTCAACGATCCATAAGCAATGGAAAAGGACTCTCTGTGAAGGAAGAGTGACATCACCTCTTTCCCACAGACCCGCCTGCAGATCTTGTTGTGAAGCAAGCGCCACAGCCCCTTCATCTCCACATTTTTAACAGCAGCCATTCACCCTTGTTGCTACACAGAGAGGGGGAAGCTGCTATGCTGAGGCAGGCAGCATGTAGAACAGTGCCAGTCACCCAGCAATGCAGTGGCTTTCTCCTATCTGTGCAGCAATTATAGGCCAGATCCCTACTGTTTCCTACCTTCTGTTTTGCCCCCAAACTCTCCCTATTATTGTCCCTGATTTGGGCTCAATTTGAATGCTTGTAAATTGAATGCCTATAAAGTATATAAGGACTGGTTCAAACAGATGGAACTTTGAATGACGGTGTGTGGTCACTAGCATCAGTGATTCCCTTCCTGAAGTTGCACACATGGATCACACTCTCATCGTACCCCAGCAGCCCATTTCTCCAGCTTCACCTGGGCCCCCCTTCTAGCCTTCCTGAACCAACACCTGCACGGACTCCAGCCTGTAGTACTGGACACGTAAGAAACATTATTGTGTAGGGCTACTTCTGTTTAGGTGTGGGTAGCGTTGTTACTTGCCAAGACTAGGAAACCAGGACTTGTGCTTTTCTTTTCTTCTAATAAAATTATACTTGAAATTAAAGCGGGTTGAACTTAAAGGCGATCTTCGATCCTGCTCAGCTGATGGGCATACGCTGTCACTGCGCTCATCGTGCTCATTATTGTGGTTGGACCTTCCCCAGTCCATTGTGAACAATAATTGAGTGAAGCTACACTGCCCCCCCCCCCCAAATAAAATTTCCCTGGGTTATCAAGGCAGCCCTTGATAATGTGGAGAAATTGGTGCTTCACCTGGAGATGATGTTTTAAAACCCAGACACTCCACAGGGGTGGTAACCCTAAATACTCGGCCAGCAGTGGAGGTGGCAGCCTGAGATAGAAGAAGCTGTGATAGTTAGGAGGATGTCTTTGATACCAAAATATTAATCTGTATATTTTGTTGCCTGGAAGGCACTTCCTCCTCCTTTCAGGACAGTCCTGATAAAAATCAGGACTGCTGGGAAGTTTAATAGTCTGCAATGCACCACACTGTGAAGGCTCTGAGACATGGAACGCTGCAGGAGTGGGGCGGCTCGAGAAAGCACAGCATACTTTTAAAGCAATTCTGGGGGCGCTGGCAGGCTCCGTGACATCAGAGCAGAGCCCATCAGCAGGATGGATGCTGCCTCCCCATCAAGTAGCTCAGCAGAGTCATTAAAAGCAGAACTGTGATCCCCCTCAAGGATTGTGTTCTTCCAGCTTCTTTACAGACTCATTTCTACACCCCCAGGTTTGCAGACTGCCTCTAAATGCAACTCACACTGGGCAAGGTCTGTACTTTAATAACAAATTAAAACAAAATGTCAGCAGGGAAATACATTCAGATCAGGATGTTAAAGATTAGGCTGCGATCCACAATCCACTTACTCCAGAGTAACCCCATTGGACCCCGGAAGGCTTCAGTGGGGCTTCTCCAGAATAAAAGTAGTTCGTGGACCGTGGCCTTAGTGAGTGTCGAGATAAGGAGTGACTTTGAAAATTGGTACAAGCTCCAAGGGCCACACAGAAGTTGGGGGTGGGGATGATTAAGGATTGCAGTCAGGAAGAGGAGGGTCCAGAGCATAGATCTATGCCATGGATCCACCCCTTATCCTTGTGTGCCTGCCCTCATCTCTGTTCCCTTGCCCTAAGCTCATTATTTCAGTGCTTGGGAGTGGGAACTGGATCCAGGGGCCAGATTTGAGAAACCAGAAAAGAGCCAAATAAAAATTACCCATGTGCCACATTTGCCCTTCAGGCCTGAAGCTCCCCACTCCTGGTCTAGATCATATAACATTCTCCTTGTCATGGAGGTGTGCTCCATTTAGAGATGTCCACATAGAATCAGCAAGGCAGCCCATTGTGTTGTGTGTAGGATCACAGGCCATCTCCAAACAGGAGGCATTTACTAAAGAAGACAACTAATCACACATAAAAAGGCTTCCACACACAGCTTGTGTTCCAGCTTTGTCTCCCTTGCTAACCAGGGACCCTGCTTCCAAGTCTATGCTTTGTGCAGAGACATCTAGTGGCTGAATGATGTACCCAGAGAGACATGATAGGTACTTTTTGTCTGGAGAGTGAAGACGGTCTGGTGATCAGCTAGAGGCTTGTTCACATGAACTCCTTGGGTAGGAATCTGGACTTGGAAGGCAGAATTGAAGGGTGTCTGTCAGGACCCACTGTTTGGGATTTATGGGGTTGGGGCCTAGGGTAAGCCAGGATCAGGAGGCCCAGGAGCGGAAGCAGAGTCAGGAGTGGGCAGGAACAGCCCAGGTCAGACAGGATCAGGTGCCAGACAGTCAAAGGCCGGAACAGGGACAGAAGCATGTGACATTGCTCCGCTCAGTTTCCTGTCCTCCGTGGACTGGCCAGACCTTTATAATGGACAGGAACCAATCAAAAGTCTGTGTGTGTCTGTGTGTGTGAGTGTAACAGAAGACCTACCATGGGAAAGTATGGGGCCAATCCAGGTTGCAGTGCTGAAATTGCCTTCCCAATACTCCTGTAGCAGTGAGTTGCACTGGTTAACCTTGGGAAGATTGTGAAACTCCAGACTCTAGAAAATCTGAACAGAGACTACTAGATGAAGGAAAAAAAGCAAAATTATTTTATCCAATCAAAGAGGACTTTCCAGCGGTTCTGCTTTTGGCTGCAGTAAACAGCAGGCTGAAGGACTGAGCTACATTTTGGGATTGGAGAAAAAACCCCACCACTACCAAGCTCTTCAATAAATCTTATTCCTCTTACTCCCCTAGGTCAGATGCCCTCCCTTTGACTCCTGCTAGTGTCTCTAGGTGGGTGCACTCCCAGTCCCTTTGTACCTTTCTGCTCTATTCCAACGAACGATATTATTATACAATTGCTTCCGCTGTTTGCAGTAAAAGTGGGTTATTATGTCCCCGCCTACAGTGCGTGTGTATTTGCTGAAATTCTGATCTAGCAGAGCCAGCAAGCAAAGCAAAGGACAAGTAGGGATTGCAGCCACCTGCCCCATGAACTAACGCTTCCTCACCGCTTTTAGACTCTCCCGGCATGATAGCAACTATCTGGAACAGTATGTGAACAATCAGCTGCTCTGATACCGAGTCCCCAGCCTTTGCTGGTGCCAGCGTTGCAGCCTGCCTGAGATATACAGCTGCAGATGTTTGTATTCCAGACTACAGCCAGACGCTGCGATTAGCTAGCTATCTGCCCCACTACACAGCTAGCCTGTCCTCTCCAAGGGACACGCCACGGTGCTGATAATGGTAGCAGGGACATTCTGTCCTCTCCCCAGCCAGCGATGATAGTTCAGTAGGGGCTGCTTGATCTGGCTGCTGGATCTTTTGGTATCTCTATACCAGAGGCACGCTGTCTGTCACTGAATTATGCTGCTAGGTCCTATTCCAAGGGATTAGAGATAGGTGAAAGGGGAATTGAGCTGTCCCTCCAGGCCACCCCCTGCCGTTTGAACATTTGTTACCCATGGTCCTTTCCCAACTGGGGACCTGATGGTGCATCTTGTAATAATGAATGCTCTTAAGTTCCCTCTGTAAAGTCCAAGGCAATTTACAAAGGCACATCCTGCTCCCTCTGGAACTGCCGCTCTTCTGTGGCTAAAGCCCCCTTCATCCATGATCTCTTCTTCTCTCACCCCTTTCAACTCCTTGCTCTTACAGAAATCTGGATCTCACCCTCCAACTCTGTTACCCCAGCCACTCTATGCTCTGGGGGCCTGTCCTCCTACCGACCCCGCCCTGAGGGCCAAGGGGCGTGGGTTTCCTCCTTGCCAAGCCCTGTCGATTCCAAACCCTTTCCCCTCCTCCCTCCCTCTCCTTCCCTTCCTTTGAGGCCCATTCTGTGCATTCATACTCCCCCCTACACCTTCGTGTTGCTGTCATCTACCGCCCCCTGGGATCCCTCTCCTCTTTTCTCCCAGACTTTGAATCTTGGCTCACCTTCTTCCTCTCTGACGACACCCCCGCTCTCATTTTTGGTGATTTCAACATTCACGTCGACACCCCTTCCACGCCCTCTATCTCCCGCTTTCTCTCCCTGACCTCCTCCTTTGATGTCCGACTCTGGACTGACTCCCCCACCCACACCGACGGCCATTCCCTCGACCTCATCCTCTCACGAAATTGCTCTCTTGCTGATCTCTTCTTTGATCCCTGCTATAATTCTGATCACTTCCTCACCTCCTTCAACCTCTCCCACCAACCTCCCTCCTCTTCCCCCTCTCAGCACCCCTTCCGCAATATGCAGGCCTTTACCCCCATGGAGTTTGCTTCCTCTCTATCCCCCCTCCTCCCCTCCGTTTTCTCCTCCTCCTCCCCTGACTCTGCCATCTCCGCCCTCAACACCTCTCTCTCCTCAACCCTTGACTCTCTTGCCCCCCTCTCTTCCC
>QEPC01013912.1:375531-394574 GCA_003113815.1 Sphenodon punctatus | reverse complement strand
AGCTTGGGCTTCATCTTCGATACTCACCTTTCCTTTAAACCTTACATCAATTCTGTTGCCAAGTCCTGTCGCTTCGCCCTCCACAATATTGCTTGGATTCGCCCTTTTCTCTCCATCTCCTCTGCCAAAACCCTTGTTCACACCATGGTCATCTCTTGCCTTGACTACTGTAACCTCCCCTTACTGGCCTCTCCTGCTCTCACCTGTCCCCCCTTATCTCCATACAAAACTCCGCTGCTAGGGTCATCCACTGAGCCCGTTGCTTCAACCACATGCAGCCTCTCCTCTCCTCTCTTCACTGGCTCCCCCTTCCACAACGCATCCTTTACAAACTCCTGGTGTTCACGTACAAATCCCTTCACAACCTGGCTCCCTCTTACCTCTCAGCCCTAGTCTCCTTACACACTCCTGCATGCATTCTCCGCTCCTCCTCTGTCCCCTCCCTCACTCTCCCTCGTCTCCCCTGCTCCCCTAACCGCCTTAGTCCTTTCTCCCTTGCCTCCCCCCCTGCCTGGAACTCCTCCCTGCCCACATCTGTATTGCCCCCTCCCTCCGCACCTTCAAATCCCTCCTCAAAACCCACCTCTTTCTCGCCATCTTTCCCGACGCCTGCTAGAACTTTCCTTCAATATTTACTGTCCGCCCTCCCCAGACTCCTGCCTAACTGCAACCAAGTCAAGCACGTGCACCTGAGACTTTGCATCCGCTGAATGTTATTTATCCCTTGTCTCTCTCTATGTCCCCTCTCCTTGTCTCCCCTTTCCGTGTCTATTAGATTGTAAGCTGTAGGCAGGGACCATGTCTATCTTATTGTTCTGCAAAGCAGCAGGTACACAGCTGGTTCTATACAAATGCTTATAATAATAATAATAATAATAATAATAATAAATGGAGACAGGAAGCCAAATCCTAGCCCACGACTGGGGATCCCCCAAACTTGATGTCAAAATACAGCCCTCAGCTGGTTTTTATTTGGCCCCTTACCAATTATTGAATCTGGCCCCTGGATCCAACCTGTCCCTGAATACCAGAGGAACATGTTTGGGGGAAAGCATAAGGTCGGCCACTCCTTGTTGCAAGGACCCATTGACTAGCATTAGTTCAATGATGGCCATTCCCGTATAGACATAGACATTGTAGCGTGGCATGTGGTGCTGTGGCGGTGCCCTAGTACCTTCACCTTTCCAGCTAGAACTCCATCACTGATGGTGATTGTGGTGCTCTGCAAGGTAGGGTACTGCCTCCAACATGCAGTGGCCTCCTGAGGTGGCTCATGTGAAAAACATAGGCTGTTAGCTATTCTCATGGGCTCCATTTTGCACACCTGAGATCTGTGGATCTAGAGGCTCTTTAGTCACTTGTTTCTGTCTCTTCTTGCATGAATAAGATAGGGCCTTCCTATATCCCAAGGGCATTCGAAAGCATGGGTATCTACTGTTACAGGAAGTCCAGGGCACCATCTTAAGGATTTCTTGTGGTAAAACTCTTTTGCCCCTTCACATTAGCAGGTTTGCTCTGGTCTTAGGGGCAGTTCCACCGGCCACAGCTGCTGTACTTTAGTCCCAATGAGTCAATACAGTTCTCATATCTGGAATCCAACATCAGCAAATAGAGGAGAGCAACAAGCGGCTGAAAGACAAGTCATAAGAGCAAAGGCTGAAAGAACTGGATATGTTCACCCTAGAGCAGTGGCCCATGTTTGCTGTGCTTTCCCCATTGCCGTCAATAGGGGGCGAAAGCAGTGAATACGGATCCCTGGCTTAGAGAAAAGATGACTAAGGGGGAGAGTTGGCATCAGTTTTCAAATATTTAAAAGAATGCCAGGAAAAGGAAAAGAAAAAGATGGTGAACATTTGCTCTCCACAGTCACAGAAAGCAGAACAAGAGGGAATGGGCTCAAACTGTGGCAGTGTCCATTTTGGGTAGAATTTGAGAACTTTAAGAACTGTTGGGTGATGGAATAAGTTGCCCAGGGAGGTTGTGGAATCTCTTTCCTTCAAAGCCTGGTTGGACAAGCGTCTGTCTGCGATGCTGTAGGCAGAGGAAATTCTGCCCTGGAGCTGGGGGCTGGACTGGATGACTCTTGAAGGTCCCTTCCAAGCCTACAGTGCTATAATTCTGTGAAACAGAGAGTCAAAAACAGTGCCACACACTCTGGCTAGATAGGCCGTGTAGGAAGTTCTGGCCCTCTAGCTCCATCTGCAATGGATGAGGGGATTATAGCCAAATTGGGATTGTTTATCCGCCCCCTCCCCCCCAACACCTTGGCTTAGGTTTGAATGACAGCATTCATCTCCTCATAGTCCTAGGCTGCTTAGTTCCAGGTCTTTCTGGCACCACACGTGGGGGGCAGAGATAAAAAGCCACCCGGGGGAGTTTGGCTTCTGATCAGGCTCAGAGGAGGAAATGGCTTTTTCAGTAGGACATGGTTTGCTGCTCAACAGGCTGAACTCTTCCTTTTGGTGTTTCCTTAGGAGACACCTTGGGCTGGTCCCAGTAGAAGAGGTTAAAGTCTTGGTCCCCAGAACCGGGGACTCTGTCTATGTGTCCCTAGATATAATGCTTGCCACCGTTCCAGCTGGCTAACACAGAGGCAAGCATTATATTTGTGGAGGTTATTCCTCAGAGTAGAAGGTTTCCCTTCAGCTATATTGGAGGGTCGTTATAATAAGGTTCCATGGGACCGCAGGTATTGTCATCATTGCTTGCTCCTCCAGCTTGAAACCCTTAAGCATGTTTCCTTCTATTGTCCATTTTATACCAAATTATGGATGAAATATTTAACCCCCTATATAAATGACTATTCTGAATGGCAATATGATACTCTTCTGAAACTGTTCCTTTGTGGTTTGGATTCTGATTGCTCTAAGAGAGTTGCCAGGTTCTGTTTCTTAGTTCCTTGTGCCAAAAGGGTCATCCGAAGCCCGGTAGTTGGGCCGGACTCGGACTCGGAACGCTATTAGGCTTTTTATTGTCATATTTTGTTTATGTTTAAATTTTGTTTTAATGTTTAGTGTTGATTTAAACTTTTTGTATTGCACTATATTGTAAAGACCCATGTGGTCAAACAATAAACTATCTACCTACCAGAACAAATACAAGAAACTCCTTAGACCTATGGAACAGCCAGAAACATATCATGGAATCAAGGTCTGCACACAGGCTTGTTGGTTTCACCAGTGGGAAGCTTTGCCTTAGAGTGGGGGATTTGCCTCACAGGGGGAACTCTCCCCAGTCAGTTTCACCAGTGGGGAGCTTTGCTTGCAGGGGGAGCTTTACCCCATGGAGCAGCTGAAAACATGCCATGGAATCAAGGTCTGTGCACATGCTTGTTGGTTTCATCATTGGAAAGCTTTCCGTTAGAGTGGGGGATTTGCCTCACAGGGGGAACTTTCTCAAGTCAGTTTTACCAATGGGGAGCTTTGCCTGGACAATGTCATTAGCAGAGCTTTTGAGCATCACCTATTTATGTTGCTACTCTATGGACCACCCTTCTTGGTCAATCCATCTGCTTCATCATAGGATGTCACTGGGGTGAGTTCCATGGTGCTGATTTCCTCCGTGGTTAATGTGTAGGACCACCCTTTGTGTGGTTTTGTGATTCCTAGACAGAGGAAGATTTGAAGGTAGGAAGGTTCCTTTCTGAGGTCTTGTTCACACATAGGCTATCCGTTGGTGTGTGTCTGGCAGAGCTGAGATCAAGATGGCTGCCTGTGGCAGAGTGCTGTGGGTAAGGTCTCAAAGGGATGATGAGGCCCCCAACAAGCCAGCATCTTCCCATTAGTTGTCTGAGTCACTGTCATCCCGCGCCGCTGTGCTTCCTTGCAGGGGGGGGGGCTGCAGACCCCGCTGGGGGGCCTCTCCCCCCTGTGTTGACCAAACCGCTGCACCTCCTGTGGTGGAGGTGGCGACACCGGCACCTGGGGGATCCCTGAGGCAGTGGGCTGCTAAGGCAACCTGCTGCCACACTGACAGTGCGGAGCCCCGTCTGCCAGAGTCACCTGACCCGGGATCGCCGCCTTTACCATTGTGACGCTCCGCACAGCTACAGGCACTGCAGGGGGTGGAGCCTAGCACTTAAAAGGCCAGCGCTGTGAGGCACACAGCGCTGGTAATCAGAGCAGAGAAACCGGCCAGTGAGCAAACTAAGTGAAACCTTGGTGATATTTGTGTGTGTTTCAAGTGTGTGGAATACATGACAGTGGTTGTGTGCTTGCGTTACTTGTCCCTCTTCCCTGTATTTGTCTGGGTATTTGGGTGCTATGGGTGTGTGCAGTGCAAGACCTTCCCCCTCCCAGGGGCTTCCTTCGTAAACTCCCTGGCGAGCGAGAAACCCCATCCCCCACGCACTTTCCCGGTATTGTGCCCTGTTATCCCCCACCAGTCCAGCACTACTCTTTCCAATTCCCCCTCCCTGTGTGTGAGCGGACAAAGAGTGCGTGGAGGGTACAAGGCCACACTCTCCTTCCTATGCTCTGCACCCTATGATGATAGAGGCCTGACCTGGTTCAGGTCACAAGGCCAATCTTCTATCCTGACGGGCATTGTTTCCCCCATAGCACCAAACAGAACAAGAGTGTGGACCCCGTTTGGGTGTGTGAAAGCCATCTGGGTGGTCCTCCCCTTTCCTCTGACCCCGCTTCCCTCTCCCACTGACAGTCACAGATGACATGGGACTGTTGGGAGGGGTGTTCTTCTCCTACAATTTTACTGAAGAAAAGTGGCACATCTCAGATTTACACATACGGTCCATTAGCAGCAGTGAAAATTCTTCAAGAGGACCAAGAACAGGACTTCTCCCCCGACCCCAGTGAGCTCTCTCCCTTTCTGCTACCCACAGAGTTGGGATTGAAGCTGCTCTGTGCACCATCAAATTTTAATGCTTTCATCACCCACCTCCCCTGCTTTCTCAGTTAACAATGTGTTTCATTTGCAGCCAAAGGGAAAATCAGAGAAGAGGCTGTCCGGAAAGCCCATCACACCTTCACTAGTTTGCCTTGGACACCCCACGCCCAAAGTATCTCTCATGAATCATGTGTCCCCCATTTTAAAGACGTATAATAATGTAGAACCCTGTTATAAATAAGGGATATCTTTTTCTTTGCAATGAACAGTGCTTATGACCATGGGAGATGGATATGCCACTAAGTGGCTTGCTGTCAGGTACCTGGATTGAGCCACAGTTGGAACTGAGTGCTGAGATGTAGTCAAAGCCAGGAGGCAGAACTAGGGAACAAGCAGAATCATAAATCCAGAGTAAGGGTCAGAGCCATGGAGTCAGTCTGAGTAGGGTAACATCCAGTCCAAGTATAATCTGGTCTCCAACAGTGGCCGCTTTCAGTTGTTTCAGCGAAAGGCATGGCAGGTCATACTGGAGCGAAATCCATTCTTTGTTGTTTGCTCCCAGCCCTCCCACATGCAGTCGAAGGACTCACCACCTGGCCACCTTGATTAACAGCCATTTGTGGGCCTTGCTAAGAATTTATCCAATCCCTTTTAAACCCAGTTACGCTATCAGTCTCCACGGACTCATTTCCCCTATACGGCCTGGGCCCCACTTACCTGCGGGACTGCCTCATCCCCTGAGTCCTGGATCGGCCCCTGCAGTAGACTGGGGGCACCCTCTTGGAGATCCCCAGGTGTCCCCGGTAGCAACGTTTGAGAGGGCATTCTCGGTGGCCACACCACGGCTGTGGAACTCTCTCCCAGCGGAGGCCCGCCTCTCTCTGGACCTTCCCTCTTTCTGTAGACAATCCAAGACTTGGCTGTTTTGTCAGGCATTTGGTGAGGGGGATGGGTAGTGGGTGGAGGTTATTTATTCAGACCTCATTTGTCTTAAGACTTTTATATTTTACATTTTATATTATTGTATTTTATATTTTTGTATTTATATTTTAATTGTTTACTGTTCACTGACCCGAGCTGCCATTGAGCAGGAGGGGGGCTGAAATAAATAAATAAACAAACAAATAAATAAATAAATAAAATACAATGTGCAGGATCACAGCCTGGCTGGTTTCACTAGTTGGGAAGCTCCTCCTGATCTTTTCCACCCTACCAAAGCTTTGTCACAACCCTCCTAGCGAGATCCCCTGTGCCACCCTTTCCAATTAGCCTCCCTCCCTCGCACTTACACACTCGAGTTAGCTGGAGATGCTTATCCAGTGCCCATTAGTCGCTGCTCAGCTGAGCTGTGCATCTTCAGCTCTTTAGACTTTCCTCAGGAGGAAATTGCTGCAGTTAATAATTTATGTTGCTCTTCTTGGAATCCCTTTCAGCTTTGCTTCTCTCTTTCTTGTATGGGAACCTTGAACAGAGCACACCATTCAGTAGCACAAGGGGGTGGGCAGAATCCCCCCACAGCTCTGCTAGCTAATGGGCCTCGGTGTCTGTCTGCCTTTCAACCTCCTACTAGCTCCCTTTTCCACAAACATTGTCTGTGCAGCTCTAATAGGCATTCCCAAGGTACCAAGCCCCTTGCATAGAAGCACCTTGACCGATCAATTCACATTCCCTATTTATTTGGGCACAACCTTCAACATTGTAATGGATCTACTCCATGCCTGTTGGAAGCTGTTACAGGAGCAGACTCACCAACGCCTTCTTCACCCAGGGCTCCTTTATTATTACATAAGTCACTGTAGTTTAATCCAAAGTCTTTTTCTTAGGGTGGCAGCCTCCACCTCTCCAGGTTTTGCCCAGAGTAGGGTTGTCAGATATGCAAACCTTTCCAGAACACTTATGAAAAACACATGTTGTAGGGCCTGCAACATGTATTTTTCATAAGTGAACTGGAAAGATTTGCATATCTGGCCACCCTAGCCCAGAGAGACTGGTTTTCTCTGGGTTCTGGAGGAAGCCCCAGTTCCACTAGGCCACCCAGGGATGGGGCTTCTGGGGTGGCCATGTCAGAAAGGCAGCAGGCCGATGGGACTTTCCCAACCCCTTTTCTGATGTGACCCCGCCTCTGTGAAGCATCTTGATGCTTGCAATAAGTCCTGGAATGCTGAGCTCTAGTGCCCAACCCCCTGGTAACGTGGCCCTCCCTCTCCGATAACCATCTATAGGTGGGTACGGGTCATCAAGGACCATTTCCATCCTTTTGTTTGGGCAGATTACTAGAGAAAAGGGGAGGTGTGGCTGGAGCAGCAGTGACACCAGTTTGGGTAGTTTGGGGCAGAAGTGAGCTGGAGCTTGGCTGATCTGGAAGCCTTGAGGAAAGGCAGAGAGCCTTTGCAGGAAGCCCTAGAATACTGGACTCTGTGTGGGGGGGGAGGGGGCGGTGTCCAGTGATGTCTACCCGAAGAAACACATGCAGGAGCTATTAACTATTTCCCTTCCACGCCTCCTCAACTTGTAAATCTGTAAATAAACAGGTTTCTATACACACCATAAGCCTCCAGGCTCTCGCTGTCTCCTAAAAAGGGGGACACACAAACCCAGAAAGTGTCACCCTGAAATTTCCCACCACTCAGAGAAAGGGGTGAGACAAAACATGCTGTATAAGGTTGGGGCTAGGTCAGAAAGGCTGTGACATCCCCTTTGTCCCAGGAGAAGGTGGCAACCCTAAGGGAAGCCAAGTACATTAGCTGCTTCAGGGACCATCCAGTTCTGCCTGCTACAGAGAAATCTACTGGTTTTGAGGCTTGGGAAAATGTGCAACAACCTCTAGACTGAGGCTGCCCAACTCCTTGCATTCACGGTAGCTTCAATCACATTTGAAAGTAAATTCCCAAAGATTGGGGATCTGCACAGCTTGCCCAGCAAACTTCAAGGAAACTGGTCTGTACTATATTGGATGTCCAACATAGGTCTGATCCCCTGACTCTGCAGAGGAGGAACCTACTTGCTTGATTAAGACACCCCCTTTTCTTTATTCTGGTTGCAGAAATGGTTAAAGCTCCTGCTGTTTGTTACTTGTTGAGGCACAACTAGGGTGGGTGGGGGTAAAGAGTGTGATGGACAGCCCGTCACCTCTTGCTTCCCTGCAGGATCCGCACCCCCCAAACAGCCATTCATGTACTGGGTTTTTCAACACACTGCTTTATTGCAGCTGCATTGGGTTCTGGAACCATCAGGGTCAAACATGCAATGGGAAAGCTCCTCCCTGGGATCCCAGTCCTTGCCCCAACCCAGTCTCACCTTCCCCCAAGGGAAGCCATTCTCCCAACAGGGCCTCTCCAGCCTTCCCTACACAAGTTTTCTATCCCAGTTAGACCCTCTTGCTCTTGGTTTCTGCCTCTCCCTGGAAGTCCCTTGCTTGACTATACTCATCAGGACCTAGGCCAGCTCCTTGCTTGAGTCTGCACCCTGACACTGAACTCCTGTTTGCACAGCAGACTGGCTAGGGTCTTGTGCTTGGGGCTCTTATAGATTATAAAGAGGGGCAGAGTCAGAGTAATGTACATGCTTCTCTTAAAGGGCCACCACATGTTCCATCACAGGGAGGCGGGATCTTGGTGCCCTCACATAGGTTGTTTTTAAACTTGCAAGGTTGGGGGTGGGGGTCCATGGCCGCTGAGTGGCACATCTACAGAGAAGCCACTCAGGTGGAATGTGTGGGGAGGAATTCTAACCGGCAGCTCCCAGATTGGCTACCGTGGCCACAGACCATGGGGGGGGGGGGGGGGAAGCGTGCCAGGCTGGCCTTTGAAACAGATATGTCCTGGGCATGAGCGCTGGGGAACCAAGCTTCCCAGCACTCATGGCCNGGGGGGGAAGCGTGCCAGGCTGGCCTTTGAAACAGATATGTCCTGGGCATGAGCGCTGGGGAACCAAGCTTCCCAGCACTCATGGCCAATTCCTGTGACTTGCAAAGGCCGTGTCCCCACCCACAATGTCGGGGGGTGGGTGGGTTACTGTCTGCTGTTGGCATGGGTGGCCACTCCATTTCATATGGGGCAGGTGATGCATCAACGCCTGTTGCCAGGCACTTTTTTTTTGCTTGCCCCACACAGAGCACTCCAGATTTCTCAGCAGTCCACCGTGAGTGGCCATGAGTGGGTGCTGAGTGGCTCATGGGAGTGCGCATTCCCCTGCACCACCTTCAGATGGGCAGTCAAATGATTGGTTCCTGGGTGGCCAGGGCCATGCAGGTGTAGCATCTCATTAAAAAACACCCATAGTTGCCTCGACTCCCCATGAGTGGCAGTTCTGCCCTGTGGTGATACACAACCTCTGCTCCTGCTTAGGGCATTTACAGGCACCTGCCATGGCTAGAAGGCATAGCAGAAATGCAGCTTTGCTGAGCTGGGGCTTCCTGGGGGTGGAGGCCTTCTAGGAGCTGCCCTGCCCCACCCGCTCCCCCTCTGACAACATAGCACATTCACCAATTGTCCAGTTCCTATCCCTACAGCAGGGAGAGGGAACTTTTCCTCACCTGTTGGCCACTTTGAAAATGAATACAAGCTCTGTGGGCTGCATAGGAATTGGAGGTGCCTAAATAGTGCGCTCAAAATGAGAGAAGGAAGCAAAAGGTCCTGTCATGGATCTAGGACCTGGATTCATTCCCTATCTGTAAGTCAGGGCTGGCCTTAGAATTTGTGGGGTCCTAGTGGCCCCACCCCTTGGGGGCACACTCCGTGGGGCCCTAAAGATGGTATTCTTTGGCCCCCTACACCCTTCCCCATTGAAAAAAGGGACACTGTAGGGTCTCTGGAAAAAGCAGGACCCGGCACGGTCACCCCAGACCACTGTGTGGTAAGGCTGGCCCTGCCGTAAGTGCGTGCCCTCATCTTCACCCCCTTCTCCCAGTGTTTGAGGGTAGGAAGCTGGATCTAGAAACTGGAAAAGGGTCAAATAAAAAAGCATCAATTGGCCAGATTTGGCCCCTGGGCTGCAGGTTTTCCACCCCTGCCCTAGAAACTTTGGTGTTACTTCTACCTTTCTCCTGATTGGCTGGAGGCAAGTTGCACTCTATTGGCTACTACCAGTGCAGGCTCTCTATCTCTCTCTTGCTATATTATGTCCCAGTAGATGCTAAAGTGTGTCTGCTTCATCTGGTGGATATTTGATTTGTGTTCCTGGACCCTGGTCTCAGCTTTCACCCAGTCTCTGTCCATCTCCATCCTTGCTGTGACTGACTACTCTGTTTCTGGTTCAGCTCCCCATGCAAACATGGGCTCCTGACTTCGCTTTTGCCTCTGGCTTCTGATCTGGCCTAACTGTGGTTTTCCTTGGCTCATCTGGTGAGCCTTTGCTGTGAGGGCCCTGACCCTTAAAACATTTCTGATTGTGGCCTTGACACTCACCAGTCAGTCAGCAGGCTGGCCCCTAAAGAGAATAGCAGTGGAGATGGGGCATTGTCAGTACCCTTCATGGGGAGCACAAATCAGCACCACACCATCAAGAGGTTTTGGTGTGGTCTGCATCAGGTTTGAGTGACCGACACCCAGGGAGTAATTGACTGGCACTCGCTCTTAAGGCAACACTCAAATTAAAAACAGCAAGAGATTTCACAGATAAAATAATGCATTCCGGTACAGCTTGTGGGAGGGAATTCTGGGAAAAAGAGAGAACAGGAGGCAGAAAATCAGAAACAAGACAGAAAAACACTTCCTAAACAATGCAGGATCTATAAATAGGCTCAAGCTCACAAACACTGGGTTTTCAGGCAGGTTTTTATATTTACCAGGAGAGAGACCCAAAGGAAGGCCTTTTATCTCTTTCTCTAATCATACCTGAGATATTAAATGGAGAACATTGTGTATTTGGATCTCATGGTGATAAATGTGGGACAAATATTGCCATTATTTCCATTGTGCTTTAAGGGTGCAATATTATTCTGTTAATCCATACAACCCAGGCTAGGGGTTAACCACTGAACTGCAGCATGGGGTGAGGGTTACCCCATGCAACAGCAGGGTAGGAATGTAGGGTTAACACCTTTATGTGTTTGACCCAATGTCTCCTATTTCCCTGGATTATCCTTCAGGGACATAAGAGAGTGGGGTCATGTTAGAAAGGAGGCAGAGCAAAGAGGCTCCCCCCTTTCTGACAGGGGCCGGGCACCACCATCTGTTGAGTGTCATGACATCACAATGCTTCAAAGGGAATATGTCAGAAAGGAGCAGAAGTGAGATCACAGTGTTCCAAAGGGGGTGTGGCCACATCTGAACAGGGCAGGAGAGCTCCTTTGCTTTCCCCCTTTTGGTATGACCTCACCTGCTTTGGGGAAGGTGGCAAGTGTAGTAGTGGGGTGGCATTTCCCCACAACACTGCCTCTGGGCCACTGGTTAGGTCTCACCAGCCCTTCTCTTTCTTTGGAGAATTAGTCTGTCTCATTGGGTGTTTTTACACACACATTTCTCCTGCATGTTTGCTGTTACATCCTGAACTTTGCGTGTGTCTAAATCACTCACCCAGATCTTAAATATCTGGCTCTTTGAACTTATGCATAGAACTTCTCCCAGAACTTCTTTTTTACTTGTGCGTGTAAAACGTTCTCCTAGTAACCTGCTTTGCTCCAGGCAGCTGTGGTCACTTGGTTTCCATGACAACCCGTCACATCTACAGCTGCAGCTACTTTAGGCTGCCTCAAGGGCAGTGTGTGTGTGTGTGTGTGTGTGTGTGTGCTGTCTCTTATACACATCTAGATGTGTATAAGAGACAGGTGTGTGTGTGTGTGTGTGTGTGTGTGAAAAATGCATCTGGAACTTACCTGTGGACTTGTAAACCCAGACAATTGAAAGACCAGCACTTTAAGGTGTGTGTAAAAATGCCCATAGCTCCCTGTACTGTCAGCAATGCTTCCCATTGAGCAGTCTCCTATAGGGTTGCACCTTCGGTTATGTTTTACCTGACACTTCCATTTTGGCCTATGGAAGTGTCAGGTAAAAAACCCACCACAGGTGGCAACCCTAGTCTCATCTCCCAGAGGTGCTGGACCAGGTACTCTTATATCCTCAGAAGGAGGTTGGCCAAAAGTGACACACAGACTTAAAGGAGCAGCAGCCTGCTACTCCATAGGCATCAGCATGCATGCACCTGCCTAATGAGGGTGCTGCTGGCATGTAACTCCAGAGCTTTCATTGCAGCCCTGCTCAATGGGATGTTAAACAGCAGCATTAGCATCACCAACTTCCCAAGCCCTGCTTCTCAGGATGGGTGCAATAGGAGAATGTCCTCACGTGGAGGGCTGTGATGAACAGGCAGTGGCCCTTTAAGGTTAGTCTACTCATCACTGTAGTCCCACCCCTTGGGAGGGGCATAAAGGGAAAAGAGTGGAAGAGCTAGGCTCTCTGGATCAGAAGTCTGAGCAGGAGAGCATGTTTTTAGGAGCTGTCCTAGGTCCTGAAGACAAGGGCCCATGCTGTAGAAGGTGGTAGTCAAACTTGTTAACATGTGGGAGCCAAAGCTGCAGTGCCCAGAGCTAAGGGCCCAGAGGTATGAACCCCATTCCAGATAGGAAAGGGAAAGAAGGGTGTCAAAGACTCTGGTGCTGTCTGCTGTCCTTATGGTGCACTGTGTGCATGGGTTGAAAATAAACCGGGTGGCAGAGACCTTGTTGCATAGTCTGTCCTATTACTGGGGAAGACCGAGAGCAGAAGAATGAGGACAGCTCCGATCTTGCAGAGATGTAGCAGGGGAAAGAGGGGCTATTAATCACAGAGGCATGGTGGAAGTAGAAGGCAGGGATGAGGTCTGCAGAGAGAAGCCTGTTACCTGACCTAAGAGGACCCAACTGGTCCCATCCAGGCCAGGTCAGGTGAACTCTCTGGCCAAGCTCTTTAGGCCCAGACTGGACTGGAATCCTTAGCTGTGGAAGAAGCCACCCCTTGCAAAGTACTGTGATGTCATAGTGCTCCATAGGGAGTGTGGCCTCATTAGAAAGGGGGGGGGGGGAGCCCTAGACCTGCCCCTTACAGAGCACCATGACTGGGCCACAAAACAGGCCTGAACTCAGAAGAGCCTGGCTGTGTTGGACCCAATGCAGCTGGGTTCAGGCCCAAATTTCTATCCTGAGCAGGGCTCTGTATGCTCCCCAGTGTTAAGGAAGCTGGGTAGGATATGTCCAGGGGCTGCTAAGAACTCATGCAGTAGGTATCTCTCCCCCGCAACCCCAAAAGAATGGCTTAGCATAGAATCCTCGCATCCTTTAATGCAGCCCTGTGCACATTATCCCTCATAGGGAGCTATGTCACTCATCACTCCCATTTGGCAGAGGCTGAAGAATAGTTCTTTCATATCCAAGCAGCACACAGCAAGTCCCTGCCTAAACTTGGATTTGAATCCAGGTCCCTTAGTGCTAAGGCTGCTAAGGTGTCCACTGGATCACACCAGTTCCTGTAGCTAAGCAACTAAAGACACAGATAGCTGGATTGGTAGATAGAACTGAAACAAGTAGCCCAAAACAAATAATACCTGAGCTGAAAATGGCAGTTCAGATAATAGCCAATATTCATTTACGCTTGGTCAGGTATCCATTTCACGTTTTAGCCATCTAGTAGCAGGGTGAACTGACCCTGCAAGGGTTAATGGGCTCAGCTCTCATGCTGCGAGCTGGCTACACCTCCCAGCTGCAGTGAATGGAGGGAGAGGATGATGGTCAGCTGGCTCTCCCAGAGACTAAAGCCCCAGTTCACTGCAAGAGGGAGATCGCTGTGGAAGGCTTACCTGAGGGAAGTTCAAAGGAGTGTTAAGTTTGATGTTTGTGGTAGGGTCCAAGTTGTGATTGAGGGAACCCTGGGTGGAGTTCTGTGTAAACACGAGCCCTGGAAAGAAGACTAAACTGCCTGAGAGCTGTGAGAACTCATCTGTGTTTTGGTGCTGCTTCAGGGGGGGAAACTGAGGCACAGACCCCTGTGTGCAGGCAGTGAATTGGGTCAAACTTGCTACACACCCAAATAACCTAACGACACACACCCCCCCCCGACCCACCTGAAATGGAATATGCTAAAAAAAATGGATATGCGAGTACTCATTTTGGTCACTGATATTATTCAGGTATTAAGAGGGCTACCCAAAATGCCAGTAATAAATCCACTATCTATTTCAGCTCTAATAGACACTCTTTCCACCCTTAACTTTCTCCTTTTCACTGTTTATATTAGCCTATCAAACTGGTGTGTAATCATGTCCTCAGGCAAAGCATTGTCTTCCCAGCATGCTCTTGGCTTAGGCTAAACTGTTGTAATTTCAGCTCTTTGGCAAAAGCAGATATAAAATCTGTCAGGGGAAAATGAATATTTTAGTTTTGTTTAGCTGCACTAGGTGCAACCTCTACATTTTATTGTTACAGGAAGGCCCTGTGAGCAAGATAAGGAAGGAATGGCAAAGAACGAGAAAGTAAGCAAAAAGGGTTTTCAAGGTCATGTACACATATCGGCCACCATCCACCAACCCCTTACTCTAGAGTAGCCCCTTTCATGGCTGCAGGAGCTTCAATGGAGCTATTTGGAAATAAGGGGTTTGTGGATTATTGTGATGGTTGTGGGCTATATAACCAGGGTTAGAAAGAACTAAGAATGGAAATATTGGAATTGGAGCAATACAATCTGTCTGATTTTGGACAGATTATATTGATACGAAGCAATCAAATCCTTATTGGGGGTTATAATCCCAAAAGGTTTGGATTCCCTGGCACCGCTCCCAGAAGCTTTCAGCTTCTGCATGGCAAACCCATACTGACCCCTTCCCGTGGCCACTCACCCCAGCGCGTGTCCCAGCAATGCTGGGGAAGGCGGGCAGGGCAGGAGGCAAGTGCCAGGCAGGGGTTCAGGGGAGGCAGAGTTGGGGGCAGAGGGGCTGCTCAGGGGTGGGGAGAGTAGTTGATTTACCTTTTTTCCTAGGCTCTAGAGCCTGAAGTGGTGGTCCGCGCAGCCTTCTCAGGGCCATGCTGGGAAAAATACCAAAGAAAATCACAGTGCATGCACAAATGGCTACTATGGCCGTTCGGCGCATGCGTGGCCATTTTCCAACCTAGCGTGGGCAGTGTTGGCGCCATTTTGGAAAATGGCAGCTGGCTTGCACGTGCTCAGCTGGCAGACAGGCGTGAGCAGACCGATGGCCATTTTCCAACATGGTGCCAACACTACTGGTGCTATGGTGGAAAATGGCCACACATGCACAGTCATTTTCTTTGGCATTTTTTCCTGGTGCGGCCCCGAGAAGGCCACACTGGGTGCCACAGGGCACTGCTTCAGGCTCTGGAGTGGAGCCTAGGAAAAAAGGTAAATCAACTACTCCGCCTCTCCCAACCCCAGCACAGCCCATCAGCCCCCAGGTCTGCCTCCCCCAGACCCCTACCCCCCCACAGCGTCTGGGCCGGGCAGAGGTCCAGGGGTGGCAGAGCTGGTGGCAGACATTGGATTTAGGCTTGTATTGCTTGGATTTAAACCCATTCTGAACAATACGATCCAAAATCAGATTTGAAGTCAGGTCGCTTTGGTTCAGAAACGATCCCGATTTTCAACCCAGAGTCCCATCCCTAGAAAGAACCCCTTTTGAAGCTGACTTGTATGGTGATGGGCGGGGACACACTGAAAGTAGAAAGACAGAGAAAGGGCTATCAACTGATGAATAATTTCAGCTGATTATCTGTGTTGCTTTTAACCCATTGATTAACTAATGAATTACATACCAGAATACAAAATACAGCTTTACTGCACTGTGTATACAGTTTACTGTATATAAAGCTTACTGTATACTGTTGTATAAAGCTTTATAAAACACAATTCATGGATGAGGATGAGGATGATTATTATTATTTTTAAAACTGAAAATTACTTACTATTAAGTATTTGTGTAACACTGCAATGTACCTGGAACTGAACAATCATTGAACTGGAGACAGGTTCTCAGGTGCGGTTGCCACCGATGCAAATATTTAAGGAACACCAATGAAAAACACATGTTGCAGGGCCTAACGTGCCAATGCAAGGCTCTGCAACATGTATTTTTCATAAGTGTTTCTTTAAAATGTGCATAGGTGGCAACCTAGGTTGCTGCCTTGAGGGGCTTCGGCCTAAGGGAGTCAAAGGAGTGGAGACTGTAGGTTAGAGAAAAGGATACAGCCACACAGTTGTGAAGCCGTAGGTGCACATGCTTAGCTTAGTTATAGGGGAGGAGGGGGAAAGACAACCCTGACTGAAAGGCGGCAGAGGGAGCACTGGTGAGCAGTCTGTGGGGGGTGAACAGCTAGAGAAAGGCTTTTAAGAGGCATTTGAAGGCTGGGAGGGAGGGAGCAGAACACACATGTTCAGGGAGGGAGTTTCAGGCAGGCATGGGGCAGCATGGGGTAAGGGGCAGCATGGGGTAAAGGGCAACCATGGTTTAGGAGACTCCAGGGCAAATGAAGGTGGTGGCCGAGGAGGAATGAAGCTCCTGGGAGGGAATGTTGTGGGAAAGAAGTGCAAAAAGACAGGGAGGAGCAAGGCCAGGAAGCATCTTGAAGGTAAAGACCAGCAGCTTGTGCTGAATGCAAAGTGGCAGAGGGAGCAGAGAAAGGAATGAACATGAATCTTTTAATACTTGATTTTTAAATTGTTTTGAAAATTTTAATCTTTTACACAGTTTTTCATCTGCAGTCAATGCACTCATCAATTAATAGGGCCAGTTAATCGATTGCTGCTTTCAGCCCAAGTGACAACCTTCCTCAGAAGAAGGCTCACCTTGACCCTCTCACTTCTGTTCAACATGCCTCTGCAAAGGGCAACTATTTTATCAACTGCTTCAACTCTTGGTGTTTTTAAACAAGCACCTGCCCACCCATCATGCATGTTGCAGGGCTGTGTAGGGTGCCAGTTTGATCCTGTGACATGCATGATGGGTGAGTGATATTTGGGGAGGTGTTTATCTAAAACATCCCTGGTCTACCTACTCTGAGCTTTAGGGGAAGGGGTGGGTGGGATAAAATTCAAATAAATGAAAGCATCTCCTCTTCTGTCAGAGTCTTGCCTTATCTCGGTCAGGGTGTGCCTAGGGAGGTATGGCAACCTAGGTGTGCCAGAATCCAGCGACGGATCCCCAGGGGCTGACACAAGGAAGCTGGTGAGCTGGGAGGGCCTCTTTCCACAAGCTGATATTCACTTGTATTGTAGAGACACTTCCTGGTTCCTGTGGGTGTTTTATATAAACAGGGGCAACCAATGAGGAGACAGGGCCCGGCCAATCAGGAGGACAGTTGGGGTGGAGACGTATGGGGCTCTAGTTTTCAGTAGTTCTGGTGTGTGAGTGAGCAAAAAGTCTCCCTGAAGACTTGGTTGACGCACTGCTCCCATCAGACCCTGACATCTCCTCCCTCCAATGGTTCCCTCTCTTTTATGTCCACTAAGGTGGGTTCTGCTGGAGGGGTCTGGGGCTCAGCCTCTGCCTTGAGCATCCAGGGATCCAGCTCCCTTAGCCAGTGGCTAGCAGTACTACTGGTGAGAAGTCAGAGACCGTCACCAGAGAGGCAGAGAAAATGACTGGGAACTCACTAGAGGCCTCTGGTAGATCTGACTAAGTTCCAATCACATCCAGGAAGTTATATACAGATTCCTAGCCAATCAAAAAACATATCAGTCATGGCCAGTCAGAGCTCTATAGTTGGGGCAGTGCTAATGAGGCTTAAGAACTGGCACTCTACCTCCTTACTGAACCAGGCCTTTGGCATGTGGTTAAGGCATCCTTCTGGGGGTACATTAGACCCTGGTTCAGATCCCCCTGTTGTTTTATTAATTTTTATTAAGCGTTTATATAGTGCCACTGAGGTACCTGGAATTGACTAGTCATTAGATACAGGTCCCTTGCCCTAGGGGCTTACAATATAGGCGAGACAGGGATACATTCATGAGGTTGAGAAATCACAGGTGCACATGCTTAGTTTAGTTTAGTGAAGACTGCTCACTGATTTTTTTCAAGAATCCTCAAGGAGGCAGTAGTGCGGCCTTTGCTCAAGAAACCATCACTTGATATTGACTCCCTTGCCAGCTATCAGCCTGTCTCTATTCTTCCCTTTTTAGGGAAGATTATTGAATGGGTGGTGGCTTGGCAGTTACAGGGGCATCTGAACGGCATCAGTTTTCTAGATCTCTGTCTGGCTATCGTCCGGGTTATGGTACTGAGACTGTGCTTGTGGCTTTGGTCGACGACCTTCGACGGGAATTAGATCAGGGCCAATTGACCCTGTTGATCTTGTTAGGTTTGTCAGCTGCTTCTGATACCATTGACCACGAGATGTTGGTGGATCGCTTGCGGGACCAAGCCGGGGTGGGTGGAATTGTTCTTGAATGGTTCTGTTCATTCCTGGCTGGAATCTGGAAGAGCTCAGTGAGTGGTGCTTGGGGATTGTTCTTCATTTCCCCGGGACCGCTCATGTGGAGTCCCGCAAGGTTCCATTCTTCCCCTCTCCTGTTCAACGTGTATATGCAGCCATTGGGTGAGGTCATGAGAGGGTTCGGCGTACAGTGTCATCAATATGCTGACGACACCCAGCTCTACCTTTCTTTTTCATCTGACCCAGACTCCACAGTCTTGGTGCTTCCCTGATGTCTGGTGGCTGTGGGGGACTGGATGAGGGCGAGCTGACTGGAGCTGAATCCCAACAAGATGGAGGTTGTGTCAGTGGGTAAGGCGGTGGGTGTGATGTCCCCTGTCATTTATGGGGTCCGTCCCACACTGGTGTCTCAGGTTCATAGTCTGGGTGTGCTCCTTGATTCCCAGCTCTGTCTGGATGTCAAGGTGGAGACTGTGGCGAAGAGCACGTTTCGCCAATTACATCTGGCGCGGTGGCTTTGGCCGTATATCTCAGACTCCAACTTGGCCGCTGTCTTCCATGCTTTCATTACCTCAAGACTAGACTATTGTAACATGCTGTATGTGGGGCTACCCATGGTGATGGTCCGGAGAGCTGGTGCAGAATGCGGCAGCCTGCCTCCTTATGGGAGCGGGCACCATGAGCAGGAACCCGATTCTTCTGCAAAATATTTTCCAAAATTCTGCGACCCAAAATGGAAAATTCTGCGACCCAAAATGGAAAATTCTGCGACCCAATAAAGTTACAAAACCAGTCTAGTAAAATTAAAAATGAGTTCTTTAATAGCAGTAATGACATCTTTATAATT
>QEPC01013912.1:330298-373409 GCA_003113815.1 Sphenodon punctatus | reverse complement strand
GGTAAGGAAAAGGGTGCTGGCGGTTGACTTAGATGAAATCCAAACCACCCATTTTAGCCCGATTTTCAATGGCAAGCAGCCTTATATGATTCTCATATGTATATGTTCACATCACTTTTGATCCAATTTGTCAGTTTTACCCAGATTTGGCAGGAGGACAGAAGGCCCAGTTAGAGTTGCTGGATTAAAATTTCAAAAATAAGGGATGTCGCAGAGCTGAGGGATACCAAAATAAAGGACACCCGTTGTGTTGGGTGGAGCTGTGGTGTTCAGAATAAGGGATGTCCATTGTGTTGGGTGGAGCTGTGGTGTTCAGAATAAGGGATGTCCATTGTACTGGGTGGAGCTGTGGTGTTCAGAATAAGGGATGTCCATTGTGTTGGGTGGAGCTGTGGTGTTCAGAATAAGGGATGTCCATTGTGGGTGGAGCTGTGGTGTTCAGAATAAGGGATGTCCATTGTGTTGGGTGGAGCTGTGGTGTTCAGAATAAGGGATGTCCATTGTGCTGGGTGGAGCTGTGGTGTTCAGAATAAGGGATGTCAATTGTGTTGGGTGGAGCTGTGATGTTCAGAATAAGGGATGGCCATTGTGTAACTTCTGTTGTGTAAACATCCACTGTGTTGTAAAGTGCCTCAAGCGCCATTTGGTGGGGAAGGAGGGGCACTATAGAAATGTATTATTATTAATTAATATTTATGATAAGATGTCCCTTATGTTCTATAGAGCTGTGGGGCTCAGAAATAAGGAAGGCTTAATTAAAATAAGGGACTCCTGGCAACCTTAGGCCCAAAGGAAAGTAGGGCCCCAAAATTTCATAACAATAGGTTCACCTGGATTGGTGGCCCCAATGATAGCAAAATACAATAAAATAAATCACATTGACTCCTATATTGAAAATGATTCCCCCGCCCCTTTGGTAAAGAGGCCTTTTTTTACTTGGATAGTTGCTCTGCAGAACTATACGTATGCTCTTCTGCCTCTTCAAGTCCCCCTTAGAAACCCTGCCTCTTCCATCAGGCTCTCCCTAGTCCCTCACCCCCAGAGATTCTTTCTTTTTGTCTGTCTATCCTTGGGATCCTCTCCTCTCCTTGTAAGGAAGCTAAGCATGTGCATCTGCAATTTCTCAGCTCTGTGAATGTATTTCTCTCTCCTTATGCGTCCCTCCCTTTGTCCATTCCAGACTGTAAGCCCCTTGGGATCGGGACAGGGACCTGGCTCTAAAGACCGGCACGTTACTGGTCCTATATAAATAAATAATAGTCATAATTTTTGTTTTAATACCCAGTAACCAAATTGTATGAGAAATTTGCAAACACAGTGAAGTTTGAATTTGCAAGATCTGAACTTCCACAGGACTATTTGCACCAGCTCCGCGATTAACCTAGGGCTCCTCTTGTCAAGTAGTGGTGGCCATGAGCACATCTGAGTAGTGGATTCCCTGTTTTGGTGCAAAACACAAGGTCAGGGTCCCTTCTGATTGCTCTATACCTCACTGCCTCCTTCACCTCCCCTTGATCGGGTGTGACGGGCCAGGCAGGCACCTATGTTGCCCATCCAGGGAAGGGATACTCATCCCAGTGTCTGCCTGCACTGCAGCCCATATCTCTTCTTGTTAATCTCCCTTGGGCTGAGGGAGGTTGCCAAGGATCTTTGCTTTAATGAAGGAGAAATGAGATGTGTAGCTTAACTATGCTGGCATGCTTCATGGGAAGGATAGCAAATGGCTGCAGATTAACATTTTTGCTTGGCCCACCTGACCTCTCCAAGCACAGCCCTGATTCCTGGGAGGAGGGAGATGGGGATAATACAGGGTGCCTAACATCCCTTTCTAGCATCCCTTGGTCTGTTGTGCTGCCATACCAAATGGTTGTTAAGCAGATTACATCTCAAGCTTTAAATTGAGAGCAAGGAGCTGTCATTGGCACGATGGGATGAAAAACAAGCAAATCCTGGTGAGCATAAAGGGACCTGCCAAACTCGTGTCATGGCTCAGCTGCTTATTTTGTTATCTAATGTTCGCTGCCCAGAGGCTGTTTCCGGGTGTGCAAGTGAAGGGAATGTCTGTATGACTGACACTAACAAAGGGTGTGTTGTGCTCACCATTCTACTGGCTGGCACTAGAGGCAGAGACCCGTGCTCACTGAGTTTTCAGCATTGGTGGCAACAGGGAAAATGCAGTCAACATGGATGGGTTCCTGATCAGAGGATAACAACCTACTGCTACCACCACCAGCTTAACTAAGCTGCTCCTTTAGCTCAAGGGATAAGGTTCGGAAGTTCCTATGCAAAGGGTCATTCTGGGTGCTAATAGACGTAATGCCAGCTACAGGGAAAACCCCTCCTATGCTGGCAATCCTGAGCAGGTGGCTCTGGTTGAACAGACATACCAGTTATTGGATAGCCACTTGATATGCAGTGGTTCCCTGATGGGTGGTACAGTAGGAAGCAGGAGGCTTACTGGGAATGGCGGCGATGGGTACAGTAGCTGGAAACCTTCAAAGTTCAGAAGGAGGAGGTGTTGAGGAGAATAAATGACATAAGCACAGATGCTGTATGGGGCTGGTATTGCTCAGAACCAAAAGTACATATATATTGACTATGTAAATCCCAGAAAGCAGTGCAAGCACAGCCATGTGTAGGGCACCAAGGGATAGCTCCTGTGCTCTGTCACCTGATGGGATCTTCCTGTTGGGCAAAGTCCATAAGCCTGGAACAGTATGAGCATTGGCTCATATTGTTCCCCTTCGGAAGGATGCCGCAAGGATCAGCACATGTCTCGAGGAAGTGGAGCGGGAGGGAGAACCCAGAGCCAGGGTCCAGGGAAGTGGTGTTGAAGAGTCTGGCTGCGACACCAGCCGTTGGCTGTGTCTCCCACCGCTCAGCTGGGTTCATGCCACTGAATGCCCAGGCCCTGGAGCAGTCACCCCACTTGCTCCACCTATCCCTACGCCGTTGCCTTTCCCTGGCAGGGTTGAGGCTGGGGCTCCTGTGGAAGGGCAGAGAGTGGGCTGCTACTGCCTTTCATCTGCTGTCTGGCAGGGCAGCTCCACTGAGCACTCCCCTCCCAAGCATCTGGGGTCTAGGGGCAGCATCTCTGAGACACACTTGAGACCCAGCACCTCTTCTCTTTATGCATTAAACACCCCCCTCCCGCCCTCATGGTGGCTTCTCATCCGGAACTACAGTCTCTTTCAACAACATTGGCAGTTCTCTCAGCACATTATGGCCTTGCACCAGGCCTACCTTCTAGGTCCTGTTCTTGACCCAGAGACCACCCTTCCTCAAAGCATAAGACGCTTGGGGTGAGTTGCACAACACCCTTCCCTCTTGCAAACTCCTTACTTGCCTCTTGATCTCGGGTTGCCTTGCCCAGTAGCAATGCGTTCACACAGCTGCTGATTTCCTTGTAGGTCAGTGGTAGGATTGACACCTCTTGTGGTTTTGGTCCTGACACTCCCATTTTGGCCTGTGAGAGTGTTGGGATCAAAACCTGACAAGGGGTGACAACCCTAGGCAATGGCCCACCCCTTGCATCAGGTGAAAGAGAACACAGGATGATCAAAGAGCCAATGAAAGGGTAAGGATTTCACCACACTCAGAATGTGGGTTTGTGCCACTTACACACTTGCAGAGCATGCTTTGTGAATGAGCCCTCATATCCCTGGTGGATTACTCTTTGCCATCTAAACCCTGTTTTTGTTTGTTTCATTTTAAAATGTAGACTGGGGTGTTGGGACGTTAATTCCACCAAGGTTAGGAATTCCCAAAAGGAGTGAAAAATTCCCAAATCAAAAGATTCTTAGGTCCACCTGGGTCTTGCCTTTCCCCACAAGAAATCAGACACACACAGAGTTAAGATGCTTTTAAAAAGAGAAACTTAAAAGAGAAACAGAATAGTGAAACACTGAACTGATTGGTTGAGCAATGTTAAAACCAGTTTACAGATTACACACATAGGAAGAAAATGAAATACAATTCAGGAAAGCATGGAATGATTTGTTCTAAGATTACATGAAGGAAGAGATGAAATTTAGCTCCTAAAACTAGGGATGGGCGAATGCGGTTCGGAAGTTTGGACCAAACTCGACCAGTATGGTTGACCGAACTGAACTTCCGAACCAAACTCGATTTTTGAACTGAACCGAATTTCCAAACTCATCTCTGTTCACCCATCCCTAAAAGATAATATTCCATTTAGTTTAATGGGGTTTGAATTTCCAAACTTTGTTCGGAAGTTCGGAATTCGGACTGAACTCAAATAGTTCGGTCGACCGAACCGAATTTCCAAACTGAACCGAACCAAATTTCCGAACTCGGTTCTGTTTGCTCATCCCTACCTAAAACTTCTTTTATGAGAGATTATATTAGAAAACTCTCTCAGAGAATTGGCCAGTCCTCATGAGACGGAAATCTCACCTTTCCTGAGTGAAGTTAGAGGCAGAGAAGTCAGGCTAGAGTTCTACTTTCTTGAGAGGTCATGGCTGAGTAGCAAAGTGCTACAATTCTGGGCCTTCTCTTTTGCACTACTCCAATCCTGTGGGTGGTCAAGGAAATTAGTTTATATAGCACATAAATTTAGCACCTGTGTCACCAATGCACATTCATAAACCAATTATTCTTTTGGTCACTATCATCTATATATGGTATTAATTCTTATAGAAGTTTTTTATTGGCTAACCTGTCAAGTGCCTAACCTCTTTAACCATTATACTAATAATTTCATGACACACATACTAATGCTAACTAGTTTGGCCAATTTTCCCTAGGTCCAAAAGCCTTATGCTAACAAACTTAGAACTTTATCTTAAAAGTAGCCTACATACTCACACACACACCCTTCGCATTGTCCGGGTCGCTGCATAACCAGGTCTCCAGTTATCGGCCTGTCTCTAAACCTTTCCTTTTAAGGGAAGGTTATTTGAACAGGTAGTGGCTCAGCAGTTGCAGGAGCATCTGGACCGACTCAGTTTTCTAGATCTCTCGCAGTCCGACTTTCGTCCAGGCTATGGCACCGAGACTGTGCTTGTGACTTTGGTCGACGACCTTTGCCGTGAATTAGATCAGGGTCGGTCAACCCTGCTGATTCTGTTAGTTCTGCTGGCTGCTTTTAATACCATTGACCATGAAATGTTGGTGACTCGCCTGCGAGACCATGCTGGGGTGGACGGGACTGTTCTCCAATGGTTCCGCTCGTTCCTGACTGGAAGAACTCAGCGAGTGGTGCTCAGGGACCATTTTCCATCTCTCTGGGACCTCTCATGTAGAGCCCCACAGGGCTCCATTCTGTCCCCTCTCCTGTTCAATGTGTATATGCAGCCGCTGGGTGAGGTCATGAGGAGCTCTGGAGTTTGTTGTCATCAATAAGCTGATGACACTCAACTCTATCTCTCTTTTTCATCCGACCCAGACCCCACAGTCTTGGTGCTTTCACAATGTCTGGCGGCTGGGGGGGACTGGATGAGGGCGACCCGACTGAAGTTGAATCCTGACAAGATGGAGGTGATGCTAATGGGAAAGGCGGTGGGTGTGGTGTTGCCTGTCATTGCTGGGGTTCATCCCCTGCTGGTTCCCCAGGTTCAGAGTCTAGGAGTGCTCCTTGATGTGCAGCTTAGTCTAGATGCCCAGGTTGGAGCTGTGGCGAGGAGCGCATTTCATTTCAGCAATTACACCAGTTTGATATATCAGATAGTTCGATGAGAAACTCTCTCTCATTATCCCTTTCCCAGGGTCAGGAACATAATTGTTGTCGTGTGGAGAATTAGGATTAATTGAGTCCTCCTTGGGCTCATCTGGGTCAGCCAGACAAGCAAATCGATTTCTAGAAATAAATGAGCCACTCACCATGTCTCTTTCAGAATTCTTAATAATTTTTGCTGGAACATACTCCTCGGAGTCTGGAAAGGAGATATCTCTACCCCGCTTCTTCTCCATAACAGCCCACTAAGTATACAAGGCTTACCTGACTCTAGATAACAAATTCAAGTTTCCAAGGTAAAACCTGGAGGCCAAGAAATAATCCGGACAGAGTTCTGGGTCAGCGACGGTCCCTCTAGGTCTCTCTAAGGGTAGCTGCGCAAGACCCTTTGGTGCGCGCCTACGGCGCTGCCGCAGGCTCAGAGCTGCCTTTTCTCCCCTCAGATCCTGACTCCGCCCCCGGCTCGACTCCAGCACAGCTGCCTCTGGCGTTCAGGTGAGTGTCCCCGCTTTGCCGCCCAGCGCTCCACCACCTCGAGTGAGCAGAGTCGAGGCCCGAGCCCTGTGTGCCCTCTCCCTACCCTGGTGACACTCGGAGAATTGGCCAGTGCCCATGAGACGGCAATCTCACCTTTCCTGAGTGAAGTTAGAGGCAGAGAAGTCAGGCTAGAGTTCTGCTTTCTTGAGAAGTCGTGGCTGCAATTCTGGGCCTTCTCTTATGCACCACTCCAATCCCGTGGGTGGTCAAGGACACTAAGTTTATATAGCACATAGGTGCTAAATTTATGTCACCAAAGCATATTCATATACTCATTCTTTTGGCCACTATCCTCTATATATGGGCCACCATCTCCCCTGCGTTTGGTAGGGGAGATGGATGAAGGGGGAGGAGGCGAATGGGTTGGGGGGGGGGAGAAGGTTTTTTTAAATCCTCCTTGCTATGAGTTGTTTTATGTGTTTTAATGTTTTATTGTTGTTTGCTATTGTAAGCTGCCCCGAGCTGCTGTGTCAGGAGGGGCAACAAGATTTTATAAATAAATAAAATAAATAAATAAAATTAATAAAATAAAATATATATGGTATTCATTCTTATAGCAATTTTCTATTGGCTAACCTGGCAAGGGCCTAACCTCTTTAACCATTCTACTAATTTAGGGTGGCCCGATATGCAAATTTTAGAGGATGCTCGTGAGAAATGCAGGTTGCAGGGCTGCATTGGAACCAATGTGTGTCTCGTGTGTCTAAAGTTTGCATATCTGGCCAACCTATAATCATTTCACGATGAACATACTAATGCTAAGTAGTTTGACCAATTTTCCATAGGCCCAAAAGCCTTATGCTAAGAAACTTAGAACTTTATCTTGAAAGTAGCCTACAGGGATCAGCTGACTGCTATCAGGGGTGGGAGGAGGAGGAGTAAGCTAACCAGGCAAGGTGGTTGCTGAGCCCATTAACCCCTTCCAGCTCATCCTGCTACAAGCTATTTTTCCACCTATCCAAATTTTGGAGGCTACTAACGCTTTGGTTTTACTCCTAGTGCTTTGCAGATGCTTGTTCGGTCTTTCTCTTTCTGTTTACAACCCATCTGCTACATAAGCCTCTAGGTGGCTCCCTCAAGCATACCCTGTGCCTTGAACACCCTCCATCCATTAACTGCAGATGCCTTGCAAAAAGGTGCTATGAATAGGAATTTGAATCTTATGAAAGGTACACAGCAGGCTCCTGGGCACAGCTCAGTTCCTCTGAATCATAGGCATTCATTCCAGGGTGACACAGCTCATTAGAGACAAAAGAAAACTATTACTAAGGAATAAGTAGCTGATTCTGCCTGAATGGAAATCTTACTGCAGAAATGAAAAATTTGCAAATGGGCTGAAGCCTGACAGCAAAACGTCAGCCCATCCCCCTATCACAAGCGCCACAGCAGAATCCTTGACACTGTTACATACCGGGGTCAGGGCTGTAGCCAGAAGGAATAGATCTGCAGAGTCCATATGGGTGCCATGGGGCAAGCAAAGGCAATACTTGGGATGGGATTGCCACCTCCCTCTGGGCTTTCATGTGGAGAGGGCAGGACCATGTTGGCAAGGACTGCCACACCCGGGCCTGGTTTGCCATAACTCCCACCCCTTACTGGTTGGTGTGATGTCAGGATGCTCTGCAGGCAGTGGGGGCTGCATCAGAAAAGGAGGGGGGCAAATGAGCTGTCCCATCCCTTTCTGACATAATCCAGCCCCTTACAGTGCGGGGTGGGGCCACGTCAAAATGGGGAAAGGAAAGTCCCTTTCTAATGTGGCCACTCCCAGAAGTCCCACCGTCTCTGGGTTAACTTGCTGAAGGCATCCCTGCCGGATCTAGAGAGGTTGGGGCTCCGCCCAGAGCCCAAAAATTCTGGGGCAAAACCCACGGAGGTGGCAAGTGGCAACCCTAACCAGGGAGCCATGCCAGAACCAGGGAAGAGCCAGGTGTTCAGAGCAGAGGTGGGATCATGGTCAGGACTGGAGGCAGGTAGCAGGCCAGATACTAAACAGGAGAAAGGGGCAGTAGCACAGTCTGCGAGCAGATGCCTGGTAGCCATTGCATTGTATTGAAACTTCCTTTCTGCTTTGATATATCTTGGGGTAGCCAATGGGAAAACAAACTTCATTGGCCAATCAGGGACCAGGGTTGTGGTCTGGTTGCTTGGGGGAAGGAGTAAGGTCCCAGCACTAATGTCACTGATCTGGTGACATGGCCAGTTGCAGTTAGGAACCTCACTCTGACTCGCCTTGGATTGATGGTTGAGACCAGCAAGGCCTCCCAGGGGGTTCAAGCCACCCCCATTAAAATCAATGGGAACTGAGCTGTTGACTTTAATGCAGAGATAGGGAACCTTTGACCCCTGGGCCAAATATGACCCCATCCCTCTTGAAATCTGGGCCCTCATGGCTCCTCGATGGTCGTTATTGCTGTGGTACACTGCCAGGGCTGAGCTGGCTCCATCACTTCCTGCTACGCTGGAATCTTCAGCCACAACTCTTCTCCAGCTAGGGCTAGAGCTTATATGGCAGGCAGGGAGGAGACAGCTGCTTCCTGGTGAGCAGGTGACTGGTGGAGAGAGTGCACCACGGCCACCAGCACCACCTCTTTTTGTGTGTGTAGCCCGTTCATTTCAAACCAGCTGCACCAGTGTGGTCCCCAGACCAAAAAAAGTTTCTCCACCTAGGGTTGCCACCTATGCCCCTTTTTAAGGAACATTTATGAAAAATACATGTTGCAGGGCCTGCATTGGTACCTTAGGGTGCCAATGGCGGCCCTGCAACATGTATTTTTCATAAATGTTCCTTAAAAAGGGCATAGGTGGCAACCCTACCTGCTTTAATGGATGGAGGATTGCACCCACAGACCCCCTGGGTGCTAGCTCTCTTTTCTGCTGGGATAGGATTACATGGGGGTGTTTTTAGAACCAAAACACAACAACTCAAGGAGTCATCTCCATTGTGAGCAATCACTGTGGCTGGACCTAATGAAGGTGAACCCTTAACTCCATGATCTGCATCAGGTGTGTTTCTGAGAGGACTAGCTTTTTTTCTTAGTGTTTAATGAACAGGTTTGTCTTTCCTCATTGATGCCTAAAACAGTCATTCTCATCCAGTAGGTTGAAAGATGTTGGTGGGTCCCAGGAGGAGCCAAGAATGATCTTGGGGGGAACCATGAGCCCTGGCACAGCTGCATTGTGCTCCACCACACACACAGAGAGGGTGTTTTTAAATGAGCAAGGCAATGGGGGTGGGGATCCAGGGCTGCAGCATGGCTCTGCTGCGCAGCACCTACGCAGGTAGAGTGCATGGGAAGCAATTCAAAGGGGTAGCTCCCAGCATGTCTAGCACAGCCACAGAGGAAACCACCATGCACTCTCCCTGCCACTGACCCTGAGGGAGGAGGAAGCATGCCAGGGTGGCCTTTGCAAGTGACATATCCTGGGCGTGAGCACCAGGGCACCTGGGCTCTCCAGCGCTCCCGGCCAGTTCTTGTGACTTGCAGAGGCCACTCCTCCCACCCAACCAGTGCCTAGGAACAGCGGATTGATCTGCTGGCATGGCTGGCTGTCACCATTTATATGGGCAGGGACTCGACACAGAGCTATTTGCCTTGTCCCATATGGTGCACTCTGGATTTCCTGGCAATGCTCCACGTGTGGCCATGAGTGGCTCACAGGAGCGTGCAGCTGGCCTCTCCACCTTCAGACGGGCAGTCTGATCCATGGGGTGGGGGGTGGGAGCAGGAGGAAGTAGCACCTAGGGGGTTGCATCTAATCTGAAAACACCCACCACCTGCTGCTGCTCAGCTACTCCTGATCCTGGATTTTTTTAAAAGTAGGTCCCAGATTTTTAAAAAATGTTTTGGTGGGTCTTGCCCCCCCCCCAAAATGTTGAGAAGCACTCTCATAAAGGACAAGCAGTTATCCAAGTGATCAGGCCTTGATCAGAGCGTATTGCAGGAAACAAGACTCAAAGATTGCCCAAGCACCCAGTGCATCAGCAGAGGAGGAGCCACGGTTATGGCAATGAGGAGCACTCTTGGCAAACAGTGTTCAATTTTGGAAGTGGAGGCTGAACCATGGGGTGGGGAGGTCACAGAGGACAGATGCCACATGACTGCTCAAAATCAATATTTTCCAAAAACTGAAACAGAGGAGACATTTGGTGCAAGCAGTTGCACATGCTGAACTTCTAAAGCCGGTATTGATATTATAGGGGAGTGCATGTTTTCGTTACTACAATAACGATAATGAAAATTGTCATTTTCGTTATTACTGCAATAACAAAAAAGAAAAATAATAATAACAAAAATAGAAATGAAAACAACATTTTGCTTTTGAAATAAAGGGAAAACACTGAAAAACATATTTCCGGCTATACCTTTTTTGATTCTTATTCAATTCTGATGTACCATAGGGGGATTATACCCACAATGGAGGGCACTATGTGAACCAAATTTTGAAACAATTTGATAAAGGGAAAAGCTCCATACACATCCATGGCTACAGCTTCTTTATCTTCTATCTGATTTGCATGAAACCTATGAATATTATGTTTCTCCACAGGCTTAACGCTCCTGCCAATATTCAGAATGATTGGATAAAGGGTCCTGATGGCTTTAAGCTCTCGGGCAGGGACCGTGTCGATCTTATTTTCTGTAAAGCGCCAGGTACATCACTGACGCTATATAAATGTTTATAATAAAATAATAATAATAATATAAGACATTAACTTAAAAATACATTTCCAGCTGTAACATTTTTATATTCCATCCTGTTTACAGGACATTTGGTAGGAATGTATCACATACCATCCCTGTCATCTCTGCCAAACTACAGGACAATTTGATAAAGGGACCCAATTTTATAAGCAATTGAAGTTGTCCTCTTGAAGACCATTACTCAGATAAATAGTAGCACATGCAGTGCCAGTCAGAGGCAGGCACCTGGCATGGCAGGGGGAGGGAGGCTGCAGGAGGGAGATTGTGGAGCAACCTAAAAGACTGACAGACACATTCACTGGCCAATTACTGCATGCTTCCAGGTTTACAGGACCAATTGGTAGTGGCTTTGAGGCGGGCATAGGGGGCGGCCCACAGGCGGGCATAGAAGGGACATAACTGACTTTGGGGATAGCATCCCGGCAATCAAGAAACTTAGAGCTCATTCAGACGTGCTTTTAAAATCGCACAGCAGCAGCGGCGGCATCGTGCGATTTAAAGCACCGCGCACTTCCAGGTTGGTGTGAATGGACCGAGTGCGCACATTTCAGCCTAACCCGAACTGTTGGAGTGCGGTTTTGAAAGCTGTTCGGAGCAGCTTTCAAAACCGCACTCCAACAGTTCGGGTTAGGCTGAAATGTGCGCACTCGGTCCATTCACACCAACCCGGAAGTGCGCGGTGCTTTAAATCGCACGATGCCGCCGCTGCTGCTGTGCGATTTNTGAGCCCATAGTTTACACATCCAGGCTGGCCAATTATCACAGTCACATCCTGCAGCGCTGTGACAGAGGACATACAAGAATCTCTATTGGCTCTTTCCTAAACAGATGCTTCTGACTTCCCAGTAACAATCAAGGGAGAGATGTTGGGCTGGTCACAGCACAGAATGAGGCTATTTGGTTGACATTTCTGCTGGCCAATTGGCATAACAAACCGAGGGAGAAAAAGCTGGCAGCAGGATGGGTATTGTGGAAGAAGCTTTATCCTCGCTAGAGGATCCTATGGGGACACTGGATCCCGCATCATCAAATCAGATCAATAAAATTCTCCCCATTTGCCCCTAAATTGGGCAAATTGTATTGATTCAATACCAATCTTCCCATCCCTACCCAACCACTAGCCCTAGACAGAGGGAACAAACTGCTAGGGAGGGCAGGAAGGAGAAGCCTGGAAGGCTAGGGACCCTTAAGGCACCATGGCCAAGCCGAAGAGCTGAAAAGGGAGCAGGCACCATACTGGGGGGGATCTGGAGGGAGATGTCCCAGCTGTCCAGGACTCAACTGCCATGGCCCAGAAGCAGCAAGACCATCCATCTGGAAAGGGGACCACAAACTGTGCCATAACTAAGCTCAGGTGGAGGCCAGAGCACCATGGGTTGAGGCACCATGGCAGGACTATCCTCACCGGGAGCTAACTCCCCAAGTAACATCTGTGCCGGTGACAGGGATGTCCCACAGAGAAAAGAGAAAGTGAGCACCACCATGAGAGAAGACCTTCCCCAGAGAGACGAAGAGCAGCCACAGGACCAGAAAAATCTATTAAGTGGCACCAGTCCTGAAGGGACTTATGGCCAGACTGGGCTGTTGTGCATCACAAGTCACCTCTAGGTCTCTGCTGAAGATATCCCTAAGGAGACAGGGTCACCAAGGCCCAGAATGTGCAGGGGCCCTACAATTTTATCTTTGCCCTGAGACCTGCAAATTCTAAACCTGGCTCTGGGTCCAGGCCCTTGTTCCCTCCCCTTAGGCTCTGCTTCACCATCCTGCCCACCAGGAAAGATGCCCATCCTTCACCATCATGCCCACCAGGCCCCGATTGGCTCTTGACTTGCATGGCCCTTATAGAAAGAGCAATGCTTAAGCCTACATGCAGTGCCTCAGCCTTCCTGCATCCTGTCCCATTTTCTCAGCCCTGTCTGCCTGTTTTCGACTGACCTTCCAGCTTGACCTCTTTGGCTGTCTCCGACGACCCTTGTGTATTGCTCCCACCCTGCTTTGATGCTTGCCCGGCCCTGATTCTGTCGTCACTCTGCTTAGTGCCCGATAGGTGCTCACTCTGAACATTTCCTAGCAGCACTAAAGGCTCTTGCAAAGGGCTGTCTCAGAGTCCGGGTTCCAGGCTCAGCTGAGGCCCCCTTGCTCCCTGGTAGCAACACCCCAGGTGATTGCACCATTTTGTAGGAACACTGCCCAAGAAATACCTTCTTGCCCAACAGCCGCAAATCCCCAGGAGACGCTGCCTCAATCAGTGAATGAAAGAGTGTTTACCGAAAAGCTACACCAAGAAACTGTGTCTGATGCTTAGGATATTCCTATAGGAAATATACAAAAATAAACCCCATGAAATAAGCTAATTATATAAGACACCCCAAATCCTATCCCTCCCTACTAAATGCCTGGACAAATAAATATTTGTTTAAATTTATTTTCCCACCCTATCCCATGGTCTGAAATTGCCTCCAGAAGATGCTCAGGGACTTTGGCAAACTTCCAAAAAAAGGAGTTCCAGACCTGTGGAGCAGCCACCGAGTGCCTCTCTTTGCAAGAACGGGATGTGCAAGGGAGTGCAACTGAGCATAGGGGAGGAGGAAGATGTTTAGGTCTGAAGGGCCCAAAACCATTTAGGTCTTTATAGGTTAAATCTATCACCTTGAATTGTGAGTGGGAAGGTCCCAGGCTGGGTGGCACAGGTAGAGGACTCCCAGGGCAACAGTTATAGCACAGGCCCCTGGGTCACCATCTTTCCTAGGGAACAAACCGTGCGTGGCATGGGGACCCTGTGCTATAGCCTCCTTAGTGCAGTGGCTAATGTAGCATTGCATAGCACTATGTCACAGCCAGGTACCAGGTCAGGAATGGGCTGGGTCAGACACTGAAGACAGGGCATCAACGATCCTGTATAACATTGTGCTGTGTAAGTCACACCCAGGCTGACATACCTGGAGGGTCTGTGTGTCCTGCTCCTAGATTTGGCCAATGTTTGAAAGTCATACTGAATGAACAACACCAGCTCACACCAGCTGTTCTAGAAACCTACCATTTCCAGCAGTGGCCAGAAACCCCACAGACAGCAGCTTACGTCAGTGGAGCCTCTTCAAGTTTACCATGATACAGCAATACCTACCAAGGCCAGGAGCACACAACATGGTCCGTCACAGGAAGAACAAGAACCCCGTCCCCCTTCATGTAGGGCTGGGGATGAGATTGAAGTTTACAATGTCATGAGTAGCACGGAAGAGGAAATAGGGAGCTGTTATTTATTTATTTATCTTCTAAATAATATTTGTATTCAATAACAAATACATTTAATACATTTATTTATTTACCTTCTCAAAAGAAAATCTAGCATGAAGTTATATTAAATGGCAGATTTAAAATAAATAAAAATTATTTGTCCCCCACCCGAAAGAAGACACAAACACCATTCTTATGGGTTAACTCAGGCCGCACCAATTTTATTAGCCCAGTTAGGGGAGGAGGGGGCTATGCCCCTTCGGGTCCTGTCAACCTTAATATTAACTAATAACTCGGCTAGAGTAAACTTAAGGCGGTCTGATGTTCCTCAGTACCACAACCGTACTAACTATACCTGCTGCAATGTCACGCCTGCCCGGCCGCCCCCAGGAGGCCGTTGCCTACCGTGACCCAAGGAAGGAATTGAGCGCAGCCTGCGTGGACCTTGGACCGCCCCTGTCCTAGGGCCCCGCACCACGGCCCCCCTTCCTGGGTCCAGCATGATGCCGGCTGGGCAAGCTCTAGCATTCACGTGGACCCCATCTCGTAAGGAGATGACCTGGCAGCAGACTATCCCTATTGTCTAACTTAACTAACTCGCAGGAACCCTGCCAATACAGACTGCCAGCTTTGCTTGGCTAGTCTCGCCCCCCCACCCCTGACTCACCAAGGCGGCGGCTCAGCATTTTCTACAGCGCCCTCAGGTAACGCTCAAGGCCCTCATCAGACAGGTGAACCCCATCGAGCCGGAATAACTCGGACCTCGAAAACCTAATCTTCGGGTGCCTGATCACTTGCCCTCCCAAATCTGTTACCAACTTGGCCACTTCTTTGTTGACCTTCCTTCTGGCCTTGTCCACTCTACTGGGGCGCACGGCATCTCTCCATCTAATCCTCTCCAGCATCTCAGACCAAACCAACATTGTGTTCGGGAGAATCCTCCGTGCCTCCATCATGTCTCTCTTTATGCTGGTGACCAGGTGCAAACCTGTTTCCACCGGTAGGTTGTTCTCCCCCAAATGGACCACCAATATGTCTGGATGCGCATTCTTCACCAATGCGTGGACCACTGGCAGGAACTGAGCCCATCTCATCCTGCTTTGTCCTTTCCACGTCACCTCAGCCAAGTGCCCCAGGCCAAGCTGGGTTCCCCAGTACGAGCGTCCCGCTCTTCTGCCGTGCAAGCAGTTCGCGTCCTATGGGAGACAAGCATCAGTTAACCTCTGTCATTGATACTGTGCCCCCCGCATTTCATTCGCTCAACTACCCCACCTATTATAACTGGACCTTGTGCACATAAGAGTGGAAGGCGCCAGACCTCCACCAACCGATCGCCTTTATCTGCTGCTCCGATAAACCCACCGGTGCAGTGCTACTGGCTGCCCCAATTCTAAATGAATGGGAGCCAAATAAGTGTGATGGTAAATTCAGTTTCTTCAGTGCCTTATGGAGCACCGCCGAGAATTGGTACCTGGTGACACAAAGCCCGTCCTTGTGAACGAACAGCTGGCATGGCAAGCTGGGCCGCAGTTCCAAATGGGCCTCAAGAGCTGTCACCGGGCACAGGTGATGCTCAGCAATCCTTGCCAGCTTAACTACCTGCCCCTGTTGCCGTTGATCCGTCTTTGACCCCTGAAGCAATACTGACAAACCTTCAGTGCCCACTTGGATGTCCTCTATGCCCACTACTATTCCCCCTTGGTCTCCAGCTGTGGCGGCTGTAATCTTGCTAACCCGAAACGCCCCCCAAAAGCCAACTTAAACAGGCTATCAAACAATACTGCCTCAAAACTCGAAAAACACACCTCTTGTAGCTGCCGGCACACATCCATTAAAATTGCTGGTGTAATGGGCCGCCTGGATTCGCCCCCCTTTGGGGATTCCATTTGCCACCCTTCTAACATTTTTTTAAACTAAAAACCCCCCACCATGGGACGGAAAACCTGCCAACCTATTATAAAAGGTCAACGCGGCCAACTTCCCTGAAATTGTCCCTGGCGCCAGTCCCCTTCTCTTTAAACTAATGGCAAATTGGATTGATTGGGCCTCTGTGATCGGGAATTGGGTCCCCCATCCCCTCTCTTCCCGAAAATTTTGTACTTCTGCTAAAGCTTGTGAGTAGGCCATTCTCGTGCGGGGCGCCAGCGACCCCTGCACAGTGCGGAACATCTCTACCGTCCAATGCTCCATATTCCCTGAGGAAGTTCCTCCAGTTCCCTTCTGGCCTCCAGCGCCAACTGTCTGAATTGCTCCATCTGTAGCATCGCGACTGGTGCTTGCGCCCACATTCACCGACGGGTCTACAGTTGCCGACCCAGCGTCCTTCTCCAGATTTGCTCTGGCGGGTCCGTCGTCACCTCCTCCTCCCTCCTGCCTTGCTCACGGGACTCATGCCTTGCCGTCGCCGCTTGACGTCCATCTGCCAGCTCCGCCACCTTTCCCTCAAGCGCCGCGAATCGACCCAAGAATTCGTTCAGGGTCTCGAGTACCGCTGCCAATTGATCTCCACGCGCCCGCTGGCTCAGTGGCTCGCCCTCCTCGTCCCTAGGGGGCGACAAATGACGCCTTACCCCACGCCTGGGCGGGGAGGGAGGCCTTGCCGGGGGTTTCCCCGCCTGCACCTCGGGGCCCCAGTGTCCCCCCCTTGTGTGTGACCTCCCACGGGGTGTGTGTGTGTGAGTTGACCTTGGGGAGATCCACCCTCCGGGGCACCCATTTCCTCTCTGAACTGGGCTGGTAGTTGCACCGCCCGCATACTCACCCTGGTCCTAGCCCTGGGCGCCTCCCCCCTTTCAGTGCCAGCATCCACCTGGCTCCCGCGCCTACTCTCTCCACCCTTAGGTTCCCCTTGGTCCGGTCCATCCTGAGGCCTTGGAATTTCTTGGCCCTGATCCTGTACCGGGAGAGCTTCCCCGCTTGCCAAAACCCCCTTGAGAGCTCCCTTTCTGCCTGCATCTCCCCTGCAACTTGGCCCTGCTCCCCACTGGAAAGACTGTTAAGGACCCCCTCACACCCGCACATTCGTGCCTGGAGGGACTCCAACACCTCCTCCATGCGTTTTTCTAGGGCCTTCTTGGTTGGGCCCTTCCCTTTTCTGCCCCTGCTTCCCTTTGCCATTGCAACCCTCAAACGCCCCTGGGCAAGCCTTCGTCTGACGGGGGAGGATGCCTGTCCCCCTCGTTCCACCAAGTGTCCCTCCCAAAGACAACAGACCAACCTGAAAGGGAATGAATGGCGGGGGCCCAGGGCGGCCGGGTAATTGAATATTCTCCCCTCAGGCACCCATGCTCCCCTTGTCGGCACCAGGCCTATCTGGTACCCCACTCCCAAGGGCCACCCACAGTCCCTGCCCCATGGGTGAGCGGGGGGGGGAGGGAAACCCCTGCAGTCCCCAACACCACTAGGCCGCTCCCCATTTGTTGCAGGCCTTCGGTTCTGCACAGAGGCCTACTCCTGTCTCTTATACACATCTAGATGTGTATAAGAGACAGCATTGATACTGTGCCCCCCGCATTTCATTCGCTCAACTACCCCACCTATTATAACTGGACCTTGTGCACATAAGAGTGGAAGGCGCCAGACCTCCACCAACCGATCGCCTTTATCTGCTGCTCCGATAAACCCACCGGTGCAGTGCTACTGGCTGCCCCAATTCTAAATGAATGGGAGCCAAATAAGTGTGATGGTAAATTCAGTTTCTTCAGTGCCTTATGGAGCACCGCCGAGAATTGGTACCTGGTGACACAAAGCCCGTCCTTGTGAACGAACAGCTGGCATGGCAAGCTGGGCCGCAGTTCCAAATGGGCCTCAAGAGCTGTCACCGGGCACAGGTGATGCTCAGCAATCCTTGCCAGCTTAACTACCTGCCCCTGTTGCCGTTGATCCGTCTTTGACCCCTGAAGCAATACTGACAAACCTTCAGTGCCCACTTGGATGTCCTCTATGCCCACTACTATTCCCCCTTGGTCTCCAGCTGTGGCGGCTGTAATCTTGCTAACCCGAAACGCCCCCCAAAAGCCAACTTAAACAGGCTATCAAACAATACTGCCTCAAAACTCGAAAAACACACCTCTTGTAGCTGCCGGCACACATCCATTAAAATTGCTGGTGTAATGGGCCGCCTGGATTCGCCCCCCTTTGGGGATTCCATTTGCCACCCTTCTAACATTTTTTTAAACTAAAAACCCCCCACCATGGGACGGAAAACCTGCCAACCTATTATAAAAGGTCAACGCGGCCAACTTCCCTGAAATTGTCCCTGGCGCCAGTCCCCTTCTCTTTAAACTAATGGCAAATTGGATTGATTGGGCCTCTGTGATCGGGAATTGGGTCCCCCATCCCCTCTCTTCCCGAAAATTTTGTACTTCTGCTAAAGCTTGTGAGTAGGCCATTCTCGTGCGGGGCGCCAGCGACCCCTGCACAGTGCGGAACATCTCTACCGTCCAATGCTCCATATTCCCTGAGGAAGTTCCTCCAGTTCCCTTCTGGCCTCCAGCGCCAACTGTCTGAATTGCTCCATCTGTAGCATCGCGACTGGTGCTTGCGCCCACATTCACCGACGGGTCTACAGTTGCCGACCCAGCGTCCTTCTCCAGATTTGCTCTGGCGGGTCCGTCGTCACCTCCTCCTCCCTCCTGCCTTGCTCACGGGACTCATGCCTTGCCGTCGCCGCTTGACGTCCATCTGCCAGCTCCGCCACCTTTCCCTCAAGCGCCGCGAATCGACCCAAGAATTCGTTCAGGGTCTCGAGTACCGCTGCCAATTGATCTCCACGCGCCCGCTGGCTCAGTGGCTCGCCCTCCTCGTCCCTAGGGGGCGACAAATGACGCCTTACCCCACGCCTGGGCGGGGAGGGAGGCCTTGCCGGGGGTTTCCCCGCCTGCACCTCGGGGCCCCAGTGTCCCCCCCTTGTGTGTGACCTCCCACGGGGTGTGTGTGTGTGAGTTGACCTTGGGGAGATCCACCCTCCGGGGCACCCATTTCCTCTCTGAACTGGGCTGGTAGTTGCACCGCCCGCATACTCACCCTGGTCCTAGCCCTGGGCGCCTCCCCCCTTTCAGTGCCAGCATCCACCTGGCTCCCGCGCCTACTCTCTCCACCCTTAGGTTCCCCTTGGTCCGGTCCATCCTGAGGCCTTGGAATTTCTTGGCCCTGATCCTGTACCGGGAGAGCTTCCCCGCTTGCCAAAACCCCCTTGAGAGCTCCCTTTCTGCCTGCATCTCCCCTGCAACTTGGCCCTGCTCCCCACTGGAAAGACTGTTAAGGACCCCCTCACACCCGCACATTCGTGCCTGGAGGGACTCCAACACCTCCTCCATGCGTTTTTCTAGGGCCTTCTTGGTTGGGCCCTTCCCTTTTCTGCCCCTGCTTCCCTTTGCCATTGCAACCCTCAAACGCCCCTGGGCAAGCCTTCGTCTGACGGGGGAGGATGCCTGTCCCCCTCGTTCCACCAAGTGTCCCTCCCAAAGACAACAGACCAACCTGAAAGGGAATGAATGGCGGGGGCCCAGGGCGGCCGGGTAATTGAATATTCTCCCCTCAGGCACCCATGCTCCCCTTGTCGGCACCAGGCCTATCTGGTACCCCACTCCCAAGGGCCACCCACAGTCCCTGCCCCATGGGTGAGCGGGGGGGGGAGGGAAACCCCTGCAGTCCCCAACACCACTAGGCCGCTCCCCATTTGTTGCAGGCCTTCGGTTCTGCACAGAGGCCTACTCCTCGTGCAGGAGCCTTGCTGGTGGCCCGGCCGTGCTCGTCACAGGCCTGCAATTCCTGAAGGGAGGCCTCCTAAGGGAGCCCTATTGCTGGCTCCACTGGGCTGAACAGCACCTCTCAGGCGGGTGAGGCGAGGGAGAAGGCCCCCACTGCCACCGGTCCACTCAATAGACTCCTGACCGCTGGAGCCCTGCCGCTGGCCCCACCTCACGTCCCCGACGGGAGACTTACTCCCCAGGGGGAGCCCCACTCTTGGCCCTACCGGGCCAAACAGCACCATGCCAGCGAGGGGGAGGCCACTGTCACCACCCGTCGCCCTACTGCTGGGCCTGCCGGGCAGATAACACTTTTCACCGGCAAGGGGGGGTGGGGGGAGACTTCTCGCGGGCACTGAACTGAGCCTCTCTGTTGGGGTGGCGAACGCCACTGGCACTGTTGCCCAAATAGCACTGCTGGTCCTAGACCCCCTCGCCACTGCTGCTTTGACTGAGCCCGACAGCCATGAGCTTCGCGAGCACGCTGCTTGCTCATTGCTGCCCGAGTGCGGAATGGCGGGATCTGCACCTGGGCCAAAATGGCGGCGGCAAGCTCCCACTCATTGTGAGAGCTCGCCTCGCGCCGCACTCCACATTTGTGCCGTGCGCCCCCCTCTTTGCCCTCACGTACCTTCTCCTCAGGGCGGGGGAGTGACAACAACCACCGCCCTCGAGCCGCTCCCCGTTCCGAGGAGGGCCTTGGGGCGACGAACCTTCTCATGGTGTTGTGTTTTCTTCTCTTGTTCAATACTGTTTCTGTGAGGCAGTTTTATACACAGAACAACTTTATTTAATAAGTAACATTGGAAAAGACGTACAGAGTGCTGTATCTATCAGAAGGCCTGTATAGTCTCCATTGCAAAGCAATCCTCTTCAGCCAGGTGGTAATCTATGCTCCTCCTATCAAAGGAGCTATGGTCCTATTTCCGTTCAGATTTAACACTGCCCCTCCTAAAATAAGGGAACTCCCTAAACTGTCCTTACCTCCTTTAACTAGCCTCGCCCTGACATGATGACGCTAACTAGACACATTTATCAGTTAAGTAGGTAAAATTCAATCTAGATATTTATGTCTGTTTACACCCTGTACTCAGGTAAACAAGGTTTGACTGCGACTACCTGATCTTAAATGTATAAGAATCAGAAGCTTGTATCAGAATCAGAAGCTCCAGTCAAGTTTCTTGACCACACCAGCCAAGTCTTGTCCAGTCTCCTCTGAAGGAGGAGACTGCTGTATGCACGGTCCGGTCTCCTGAAGCCTGGCTCAGGCTGCTGCATGTTCTGACAGCAATCTGGTTAATACCTGGACTAGGCCCTTTACTATAATGTACGAGATTCTAAGACAACTTGACTACATCATTTACAGCCTGTCTCCTTGGTGCTGGAACCAAAAAGGGTGAATTACCGCCCCAAACTACCACACAGAGACTAACAGCAGAAGGCATCTGCTCTCACTCTCACTCCTATAATTGGTACCAGACTGACTCCTAGGCCACTTGCTCACGTTCAGAGATATGGCCAGGAAACTCCCGGCAGGCTCCCGGCGGCCAGACTCACGAGTAACTCTGTACGTGGTTGCAGGGGGAATTATGCATCATCAGGTGAGTCCCGCAGCAATTTCTCTTGATGAATACAGGGCTGCTCTGTCGTCCGTCAGAGATCACCATGGGACACACCCAATGACACGTAATCCCCCCATGCTCACATTCAGAGCTACTCATGTGTTTGGCTGCCAGGAGCCCGCCCACGAGTTTTCCTGACGTATCTCTGAACATGGGCAAGTGGCCCTAGTTCCAACTGAGTGAACGGAATATTCCGACTGCCACGCACAGACCTGGGAACCTTTCTAAGAGCTCCCTTTCTTAAAGATATATTCCCTGCCTCTTCCCTCTAACATATTTACAAAACAACCCTCCAAAAACAAGCACACAAAACAAACATCCACAGCTAAAAAATACATTTAAAATTGAATACAGATGCATTCAAATAAAAAATAATCTCTCAACAGCTTACTCTAAGTATTTTCTCCTTCATGCACATTTTAATGACAGTAGTTAGGGGGAAACAGACAGCTTAGCATCTTATCTGCAGGTTCTTTGAACTATTACATTTCAAGGCAGCCTTTCCTCCAAACTATTAATATTTTTATTAAGCTAAGTATAGATTCCCCCCGCCCCCCAAAAATCAAAATCCTTAAAGTGCTAGGACTTTTGAAATGGAATGAATTTCAGCGTGTTGCATCAAGAACTGCTCATTTGGACATAGTGCAATGGCATGGAAGTGCCAATTTAGGCAGAGCCCTGCCACCCCTTCTCCAATGACTTCCCCCATCCTCTTGCTCCTATGAGTCTGATCTCCCCACCCCAACCATCTTAGTGCTGCTGGCCTCCCTGACCCACCAAGTGACCCCTACCCTTCGGCAGCAGATGTAAGAGAGGCAGAATTTTTCCATCCTTCATATGTCTGCCACGCTTGGTGGCCAACTACCTTGCTGCAACGGGAGAGCTGATCAACCCACCCACCCACCCCTCCATTTATACTATTGTTACTTTCTGCTACAGCTTTAAATACCACAAATAAAGATCATGACAGATTGGACCCAGTTGGCCTTCATTTGGTTTGGAAACGCTCCTGGTCCAGCCCCCATAGACTGAGACTGGGTCAGACTTCCTCTGAGCAAGAGGTTCCACCTCCCAGGAGTCACAGCTCTTTGTGGGGATGGAACATCATCAGGCAAATGACCGGGGAATGGCTTAACCCCTCGCTTTTCCTGAGATGCTCCCTGTCCCCATGGACCACCTGATAGCACAGCACTCCTAGACCAAGGGGGCAGGGCCTGTAATACAACATGGAACCAATTACAACAGGAACGGGGAACCCTTTCCCTCCCATGGGTCACACTGAAAATTAGTACAAGCTTTGAGGGCCCCATTAAAGTTGTGGGAGTGGGCAGGGATGCTTAAGGGGGGTGCTCAGAAGGGGTGAAGAAAGAGGAGGTTTTAAATTTTAGATCATGGATGTATGCTATGGATCTGTCCCCTATCCTTGTGTGCATGCCCTCATCTCTGCTCCCTTCTCCTGAGCTCAGTTTCTCAGTGTTTGGGGATAGGAACTGGATCTAGGGGCCAAATCCATGAACTGCAAAGGGAACAAATGAAAACTAGCCTTGAGCTTCATTTGACCCTCAGGCCTGAGGTTCCCCACTCCTGAGTTGCACTGACTCCAGCTCTCAGTCCTTGCTGCCTAAGACAGAAAGGGGCACCTACACAGTTTGTCAGTGTTTATTACAGAACTACAGGAGTGGCTCTACAGCTAATGCCACTGCAACACTATTAAAATCACAAACATTCTACTTTTTATAAAGTCAATAAGATTTACCTTATCACTGTGAAGGTTTGTAGGGATGGTCAGTTGGGTTAGGGGTAGAAAATGTTCAAATTTCAGCCAAATCAGCTGAGAAATGGCTGAGGTGTAGGACTTTGGATTTTTGAGACAGAACCGTGTTTCTGTCTTTTGTTGATGCAGAAGTTTGTTTTAATTTCTCTCTCTGGAGGTGTCATAAAATTCAAGTGTGCATTGTAGTGCATTCCTGAATTTAGATTTTGAAAATCTGTCATAGTTTTTATGATGTTTTGAAGTTCATGTTATCCAACGGAGAGAGTGATATTTTAAGTTGTCAGGATGGATGTGGATTATATATACACAACAAATATGTTTTATGTACATGCCCTTCTACCCTTTCATAGAGAAGAGAATAGGTATCTGTGTGTAGGGTATATGTGGAGAGATTATTATACGCAGATGCTTGTATACCCTCACAGAGAAGACAATAGCAGTAAGTGGATGGGGTGAGAGTACTTTAAGGTGGCTCAGATTGGCCAAGAGAGAGGAATTAGGAACCTTCACACTCCAAGGATGGTGGGAAACCGGAAACATAGGGGAACTGCCCAGGACAGCACACATGGAAGTACACGTGTCATGAAAAGGTGGGTGCTCTTACACACACACTCTTCACCTAAACTGTAGAGTACAGAACCTCCTCCTTCAGGCTAGCAATAACAACAACAATAGTCAACAAGAACAATAACCTTTATGTAAAATAAAAGTCACTTAGTAACAATAATAACATTCTATCACAAACAACACTAACAACAAGCAACAACAGTATATATTATTTATTGATTTGATTTTTATTTATTTTGCTGCTCTTTTACCCTGCACCCTCCTGCTCACAGAGCAGCTCAGGGCGGCTTACAACAGTAACAATAATAATAACAGTAAAAGAAACAGAATATACAATGTAAAATTAATTAAAATGCTAAAAATATAAAAAGGGCAGAACCCCCCCCCCCCCAACCCGTCCCTCTCCGAAGACCTGGTGAAACAGCCAGGTCTACACTGTCTTTGGAAAGAGGGGAGGTCCGGGGCCAAGTGGGCCCCCATCGGGAGGGAATTCCACAGCCGAGGTGCAGCCACTGAGAACGCCCTCCCCATCGTCGCCACCCAGGCAACCCAGGGGACTTCAGCTCGGGCATCCCTGGCTGACTGCAGGGGCTGCAATATGATCCAAGGCCTGAGGCGGTCCCACAGGTAAGCTGGGCCCAGGCCGTGTAGGGCTTTGTAGGTCATTACCAACGCCTTGAATTTGGCCTGGAAGATAACAGGCAGCCAGTGCAGAGAACGGAGCACTTGTATAATGTGCTCGCAGCGACCTGTCCCGTTAAGAGATGGGTCTCCACATTCTGCACCAGCTGCAACCTCCGGACCGTCCCCAAGAGTAGCCCCACGTAGAGTGTGTTACAGTAGTCTAATCGAGAGGTAATAAAGGCATGGATGATGGTGGCCAGATCCGAGTCCGAAACATACGGCCACAGCCGTCGTACCAGATGTAAATGGCGAAATGCTCCCCTCGCCACAGCCTCCACCTGGAGATCCAGGCAGAGCTGTGGGTCGAGGAGCACCCCCAGACTATGGACCTGTGTGGCCAAAGGGGGGCAAACCCTGTCAATGACGGGAGCCACCACCACCCCGGCCCTACCCATCAACATCACCTCCATCTTGTCGGGATTCAACTTCAGATGACTCGCCCTCATCCAGTCCCCTACAGCCGCCAGGCACCAGGTAAGCACTGAGATTGCCGGGTCTGGGTCTGCAGAAAAAGAGAGTTAGAGTTGTGTGTCATCAGCTTACTGATGACAACTCACGCCAAACCCTCTCGCGACCTCGCCCAAAGGCTGCATATACACGTTGAACAGGAGGGGGAACAGAATAGAACCCTGCGGAACTCCACACATGAGGTCCCGGGGAGATGAAGTACATTCCCCGAGAACCACACGCTGAGTTCTCCCAGCCAGGAATGAGCGGAACCATTCAAGAACAATTCTGCCCACCCTGGCCCGGTCCTGCAGCCGAACCACCAACATCTCGAGGTCAACGGTATCAAATGCAGCCAACAGATCTAATAAAATGAACATGGAAGATCTGCCCTGATCTAATTCACGGCGCAGATCGTCAACCAAAGCCACAAGCGCAGTCTCTGTGCCAAACCCAGGATGTAAGCCGGACTGTGAGGGATCAAGAAAACTGATCCGATCCAGATGCCCCTGAAGCTGCTGAGCCACCACCCGTTCAATAACCTTCCCTAAAAAGGGAAGGTTAGAGACTGGTCGATAGCTGGCCAGGGAGTCAATGTCAAGAGATTGTTTCTTCAGCAGGGGCTGTACCACCGCCTCTTTGAGGCAGCTTGGCACCCTGCCCTCCCTAAGGGAGGCATTCACAACCCCCGCCAGCAACGGCCCTAATGTCTCCTGGCAGGCCTTAACCAGCCAGGACGGGCACGGATCTAATTCACAACAGGTGACCCTTACAGCCCCAAGGACACTGGCCACATCAGCGGGAGACACCCCCTGAAATTGATCCCATGAAATCAGACACGGCGGGTCCTCCACGACCTCAGGTTCTCCCACTGTTATAAGTGCAGCATCGAAGTCATGGTGAATCCGAGCGATTTTATCCACAAGAAAGTCAACAAACAAGTTACAGCAGGCACTGGAAGATTCCAGTTCCAGGCGGAGAGAGGCTGGACTGACCAGCTGCTGCACCACCCGGAAAAGCTCCGCTGGATGTGGCTTTGCAGATGCTATGAGGGCAGCAAAGAACTCTTTCTTTGCTGCCCACATTGCTACAACATAAGCTTTTAAACAAGCTTTATGCTGCAATTGGTCGGCTTCAGCATGAGTCCGGCGCCACCGTTGCTCCAACTGCCGTCCTTCATGCTTCATCTGGCGCAGGTCTTCTGTAAACCAAGGGGACCTGCATTGGCGGCATTCCGGAAGCGGACGCCTGGGAGCCATTCAATCAATGGCTTCAGTCAACAAATTGTTCCAGAAGACAATGAGGTCATCGAGCGAACGGTCATCGAGATTGGGAGGTAATTCCCCTAGAGCATTCCGGAACCTTTCTGGTTCCATAAGTCTCTGGGGGCGAACCAACTGAATTGGTTCTACACCTCTCCAGGGGCAGATGTGTGCCAGGAGATCAGCCTGGAGGAGATAATGACCTGTCCATGACAAGGGCATAGTTAATACATCCCCCACTACCGGATCTCCCGCCTCAAGGTCAGTGCAGAATATCAGGTCAAGGGTATGTCCTCCATCATGTGTTGGGTCCACAACCCTCTGAGACAGTCCCATGGTTGTCATGACGGCCATGAACTCATGCTCCGCTCCCCCAAGATTGGCATGAGCGTGAATGTTGAAACGCCCCAGGACTAAAGTCTTTGCAGATCACAAGACCACCTTCGACACCAATTCAGCTAGGGCGTGTAGGGATGCTGCCATACAGATTGGTGCGCGGTATAGCAGCAGCAGCCCCAATCTGTCTCCAGCCAAATCAAACACCAGATGGATCCCCTCCATGCCCAAGATAGTCTGCATTGGATACCTCCTCACAGATCAGGTGTCCTTAAAAATATAAGCTACACCGCTTTCCAGCCCCTCTGGTCTAGGCTGGTGCCGTACAGAGTACTTGGCCAGAACACGGTCACTCAGTCAGCCAGAATTGGGCCCGACTCAGTGTCCAGTCAGGTCTCTGTAATACACATGAGGTCGGCTGCTTGATCCAAGATCAACTCCCGGATCGTTCTGGATTTATTAACAACCAACCTCGCATTAATCAGAAGCAGTCCTGGGCCAGGGGGCCTCCCATTCTTGATCACCGCATTACCTGTCTGGGGGCCTGCGAGAGGGACAGGCACCAAGTACTTGTCCCTTATCATCATTGTTACCCGCCTCCCAGAAGGACCATAATTGTCCCGGCCCATCACGACCCCAATGGCTGTAGAACCTCCCCTCCTGCCAGTGGCTGTCCCACCTGGCCCCTGAGGGAGACCCCTTCAGGCAATTCCCCTCTTATGTACAAAAAGAAAAAAGGAACAGAAGGGACCTGCACAAAGATGGATCAGGGTGTGGTGCCTTGGCCTCTGCTCCAGTAAGTGCTCTGGGCCCTCAACAGCTCATGGAGTTGATGGCAGAGGTGCTGCATGTTGGTGTTTCTCCAAGGACCTTTAGGGGCTGGGGGCCAGGCAGGGGAGGGCAGAGAAGAGTGGGCGGTTGATTTACTTACTTTTTTGTAGTTTAGGGCTCCAGATCAGCACCTGGTGTGGCCTCCTATGGCCATGGCAGGAAGAAAATACAATAAGCATTAATGTGCATGTGCAAAATAGTCACCATGGCCATTCTGCTCATGGACACCCCTTTTCGAAAATGGTGCCGGCAGCGTCGGTGCCATTTTGGAAAATGGCAGCTTGTTTGTGCATGTCTGACTGCCAGCTCAGCATGCATATGACTGCCATTTTCCAAAATGGCCCCAATACTGCTGACACCATTTTGGAAAATGGGTATGCATGCACAGAACAGCCATGGTGGCCATTTGTGCATGCACATTAATTTGTGTTGTATTTTCTTCCCAGTGCAGCTGGAGGAGGCCACGCCGGTGTGGAGCCCTACGCTACAGAATAGTAAGTAAAAGCAACAGCCTCCCCTCCCCTCTATCCACCCCTGCTCATCGCCCACCATAGCCTACCCTAAAAGGGGGTGGAGTAGGCTGGGGTGGGTGGGCAGGAGTCTGGGGAAGGCAGAGCTGGGGGCAGATTTATTTATTATATTTTTATCCCACCCATCCTGCCTCTGGCAGCCCTGGGCAGCAGACAAAAAATATAAAATACAATTCCATAAAGTCAATAAAAACAACATCTCTATAAAATATATACAAGTTAATATTAACAAAAACTTACAACTGGGAAAATAAAACCCCAGCCTCCCCCTCGCCAAACGCCTGACGGAACAGCCAGGTCTTATGATCACGGCAGAAGGAGACAAAGCTGTGGGCCAATCGGACCCCTCGGGCAGGGAGTTCCACAGCCTGGGGGCGACCACTGAAAAAGGCATGCATTCCTCAAATCCGAATCTGAACACCAGTACAAACCTAAATCCGGTTCAGAACCGAATCCCGATTTTGATCTGAACTCCCATCCCTAATAAGCAGGATGCGCGCTATCCATAGTCGGTGCAGAACTGTTACCCTTTCCTCGGGACCTCAACATAGGCGGTCAGGGTGGCTGGCATGGGAAGGGATTGGGAGGAATATTATTAAGCATTTATATAGCGCCAGTAGTGTACCTAGCTAGCACTTTACAATTGTTATTAGAGACAGGTCCCTGCCCAGTGTACAGTCTAAGTCTACTTTCCCATGAGCTGCTTCAGCGCCGTGGGAACTTGCGCGACTCAAATCTAGCCCAGCTTCCGTATCGTGGGAAAGGAGGAAGTGCGGCTCTCCCACCAGCAAGCTCGCACAATGCCACTACCCTGTCTATCGCGCAAGCCTGCCGGCGGGAGAGCCACACGTCCTCCTTTCCCACGAGATGGGAGCTGCGCTAGATTTGAATGGTGCAAGCTCCCGTGGCACCAAAGCAGCCTAGGATAGACAAGGGTGATGGGATCACAAGGAGAGAGAGACACACACAAACATTCCCATTGATTACAGATGGGGAACGGAGAGATTGTGACTTGCCCAAGGCCACCCAGTGAGTTAACTAGAGAAGGATTCAAACCCTGGCTTCCCAGATCCAAGACCAGCACCGTATCCACTACACCACACTGGCTCAATGCATTCGGTATCAGCGGGCTAAGGCACAGCACATATTAGATTCAGATTGAAAGGGGTATTGGTCTGGGTTTACTCCTTGTTCTTTTGACTCCATCAATACAGTTACATTCATTTACAAATTAGGCTTTAGGGGGTTCTGAGTTTTCAGAAATAGATGGCTGGCTTACCAGAGTAGGTAACCCCTCCCCCTATTTCACAATGTATCTCATCATTTTCTCATATTTAATAGGCCATCAGTGCGCATCAGTGGAGGCAAAACCGTTGTGCTGCCAAAATCGAAGAGATTCCATTAAAGCATCACAAATCCACTGGGCATCTGAATACAAAATAAGTTGTGCTGGGATACTGGTTTTCCCCTTGAATCTTAGCCCAGGCTACAGCATAGGCTCCAGGGACCCGTGTTCACTCTGTTTCCCCCACTGACGGCAATGGAGAAAACGCAGTGAACACGGGTCCCTGCCTATAGCTGTGATTTCTGCATCCTGTGTTGAGTGAGGGAGACATAACTGGACTATCTTCCTGGGGTTGAGGTTCATGTCAGCTAGGGAAATGGTTAACCTGCATTAGTAGGAACAAGGTAAATTTCAAAGCCTGTGTACCTTACCCCCTCCTCATAATAGCCAAAGCCATCTACCAAATACCAAAGGTGGATGGTTCCCCTTCCATTCCTGTAGGGCAAGGAAGAAACAAAGTCTTTCCTGGGTCCCCCCAACGAACCACTAACGAGAGGGATTTGTTGCTAATTTGCCTCCCCATCAATTGAGCTACCCATCGGGCTATTTGAGCACTAGAAAACTGGCTGCTTTGGATTTTGTCAAACAGTAAGTATTGCAACAGGGTATGGTGGGTGATACATCGCTTGAGATATTGGATGCATCCTAAAAAAAACATGCACATTAATGGGCAGGGGCAAATTTAAAACAATAGTTACCTTCTCTTGGACTGGGGATCTACCATCTTTAGAGAAGATCACCAATCCAAGGAAAACCACTTGACTGGTTACCAGCAGAGCCTTCTTGGGATTTATTGATAAACCTACATGATATAGCAACTGCAACAGTTCATCCAGAAGAAGCAGGTGTTCCCTTCAAAGTCTGAGTCTGGATACAAAGATCATTGATATACTGCAAAAGAGTGTTAGGCTTGGAAAATTCCTGGAGCACCCTCACTAATTCCGTGTTCAAGATTGACAGACTGCTACTTAATCCCTGAGGCACGTGTGTCCAGCTGTTTTGGTGGGATTCAAATGTGAATGTCAAATACTGCTGGCTCTCTAACTCTTCCTCCAGGCTTTAAAACACATTAGCTAGGTCTAGAACAGTAAAGACTGACTCAGCATCAAGATCTCTCTTAAGATCCAGGTCACGTAACTACTGTAAGTGCTGGGGCGGACAAACACTTATTTAGGGTACGGTAGTCAATTGTTAAGCAACAATTAATCCCAGCCTCATCCCTCTGGAGAGGCCAAATTAGATTGTATTTTGATTTACAGTCCCCAATATTGCCTGTGAGGTAAGCGATTGTCTTTTTCATGTATGGATGAGATTGCATAGGGAGCAAATACCGATGAAAATGATATCGTGGCTCAGGCCATGGACGTATGATTACTGGTGGAGCCTGCATCTTTCCACAGTCATGTTGGGGATGGCCAAACAGCTCTCCTTCCCCCCCTGCAACATTCCTCAATTATTGACTCTACTAGTTCCCAGCGTGGATGATTCTCAACCATGCAAATGAGGCTGTAGGCCAGATCCGATGGCTGAAGGACATTTATCTGAACCACCTCCACATCCTTAACAATGGTCAGGGATGCCTCAACCACCTCCCCTGGCAACCACCAGATTGCTGCATTCAGGAAATCCACAATCAGTCTGCTGGGCTGCAATAAATCTGATCCTGACATATGGTAACATGAGGAAAAGAAGGAACAGCAACCAAAGGACTTTACATTTTAAAGGTTTAAAAAGCCAATAGGAAGCCCCTGTATCTGTTACCCAGTCAAGTTATTGAGGTTGTTCTTGCCAAATTATTGAAATTTGTGCACCTGTGTCAACTATAAAAGTCAACAGATGCCCTCCCACTTGTATTTTCAGACAGCTGGAAGCCTGGTCATGTAATTAAATGAGCCAGGAAAATACATGGGGCTGGTGGTGTCATTGTTCATTCATCATCCTCTTGTCCTGGGATTTATCCATGGAAGAAAGCAGAGCCACCCTTCCATATCCTGTAATATGTGGTAGAGCAAGAAATACATCGGACAGGAAGGAAAGGGCACTACAGGCCTAAGGGACATCCACCCATCCTGTCTGTTGCAGACAGCTCTGTGAGTGTTGGGGAACCCACCCCAGGCTGGTACTAGAGAGGGGGGAGCTTGGCCTGAGTGACCTCCCAGTCTCCACAAAATGGGGAAAACAGGAGATCCCACTGAATCCTTCTCTCCTCTCCCTTCAAGTAGGCAGGGATCAGAGGGACCCAACTCCCAAGACTGCAGCAGGGAGAAGGAGCTGACTGGGAATTCTCCTTCTCTGCCTGGGGTTGGCAAAACCAGAGAGACAGTGATCAGCCCAGGTTTCTGCTGCTTCTAGGCAACTGAAAATGGGTTGCTGCAACTGAGAAGATCAGGCTGAGAAAATTGGTGAATGTCTGCAGATTTCCTGCATTGAGCAAGGGGTTGGACTAGAGGACCTCTGAGGTCACTTCCAACTCTGTGATTCTATTCTTCTAGCCATATCAGGTTTCCTCACCTGCACAGAATCTCCAATGAGCAAAAAGGCTGAACTGTGACCAAAGCTTCTTTCACACTCAGGGTATTTTCTGGGGATCCCTCCCTTGGGCCTTCTCTGATGTGGAACAAGCAAGCTCTGGTTTTTCGCAAGCCTCAGGTTTTGCAGAAATATTACCCAGGATTCCTGATCCTGTTTCATGGGGTTCTGCTGACTCTGGGTCTCCCTGTAGATCAGTTGCCGCTTGTCCTCCCATCATCTGTGAGGACACAAAAAATTCAGACATCAGTCACTCTCTGTGCTGGGGAGAGGGAGGGGGAACCCATTCTTTATGCACATCCCATAAAAACCCTCAAGGGGTAGAGCTGCTGCTAGGTACTCGCTAGAAGGGGAGAGAAGCCATGAGACACATTGGTCTTGAGGCTATAGGAACTGCTGGCTGCAATCCTGGCCTGGAGAAGATGGTACAGAATTGGGCCATCTCATGAGAGCTTTCTGGGTTGTACCAGATGTTCCTCTCCCAAACCCAAAAGGTCTAGGAGCTGGATAACCTGATCAGTTACATGGATTCACAATCTTCATGGACTCGGCCTCCCTCTGCCCACCCTCCTTTTAGATCTAGGACCCAACATCTTTCCCCTAGCTCCAACAGGAAATTCAGGTCCAATTTGGGAACTAGACATCCTGCTCAGGATAATGGGTGAACCAAAAAAGATCAGGAAAGGGAAGAGCTTTGTGACACCGTGGATACAAAATGAAGTTGCTGGCCCTAATCCTAGCCTCACTTCATGGTGCGGGAGACAGGGTACCCGACAGAATGGGAACGCCAGCACAGGGACTTTTTGTAAGAGCCAGGCATCTGGGAAGCACAGTGCAGCTCCTGTAGGAGAGTCAAGCAGGATTCAGAACAGGGGGAAATAAGTCTGTGTCAACTATGAGAATGTGACTGTGCTGCTCCAGCCTCTGCTGGGTTCCCTGAGGGAGACCCCTCTCTATGGGAGTTTGAACACAGGCTCTGCTAGGCTTCTTGGCACTGAGCCAGCCAACTGGGTGGTGGCACTGTTAGCAGCTGGCATACACTGTGGACAATGAGGCCCTGTATCAGAGAGATACAGACCCCATCCCAGGGAAGAGAAGAGTTCTCAGCAGACAGGTCCATGTGATATTTTGTGCGATTCTGTAACACATGAGAGTGTCAAAACTGATGGAATGACATGCTGGGAAATTCATTTGCATTTAAAAATGTACATAATGTGCAGGATTTGGCCATTTTGCATAATTTATGCTGCTTGCAGAACCTGGGTTTTCTGCTCACAGAATCTGGGCTTCTCAGCTGCAGAGTTTTGAAAAATAAATTGCAGACTGCCTGGGGCCTGGCCCAGTGGAATATAAATTAAGTGGGTCAGATAAGTGGGGTTGCTCATTTGGATCCCAGCTCTGGACTTCACTCTGCGCTATTTACCTGGTTCTTCACCTGGCCCAATGTCTCCCAGGATCTCCATTTCCTCAGAGTCCTGCAAATCCAAGACCCATGGCTCTTCCCCTCGCTCCATCTGATAGATCAGGTCTGGTTTGTGGATGGGAAACCCTACCCAGGGAAAAGGGAGAGAACCCTACCCAGGGAAAAGGGAGAGCCTTCGCCCTTGCCTACCCAGGAGCAAGTAGCTGCGCCTCTTGTGCTTCCAGCATCTCCCACTGCCCAGGCTCTGCCTTCAGCTGCTGCCAGTCCTCCCTCTGTTATAAAACAAAAACATAATAACAGAAAACAAAAAATAAACATGAAAAAATGAAACAAAAAAACAAGAAAAAAAAAAGAAAACAGAAAAAAAGAAAAAGAATAAAAACAGAGGGAGGACTGGCAGCAGCTGAAGGCAGAGCCTGGGCAGTGGGAGATGCTGGAAGCACAAGAGGCGCAGCTACTTGCTCCTGGGTAGGCAAGGGCGAAGGCTCTAGAGCTGGCTTAACGTTTTGTCTTAATGTAGTACGAGGCCTGGCTCTCAAGGACCATGTTCTAACAAGGTTGCGCTGTTCTTGCGTACTCTCCAAATAAGTTATCCCTCTGTTTTGGTTTTGTCTCTGGCTCACTAACTGGGACTTACTATAGTTACCACATCTATGTCTGACATCTGATTTGTTTCCAACCTACAGCCCCCTCCTGAGTTTTTATCTTATCCACTCCCACTCAAGTCACTGCCTCTTCTCATATATACCTGTCCTGCATTTGCTCAGGGACCCATAGTCACTGGGTTTTCCCTAGTGGCCCCAATGGGGAAAACAGTAGTGAATGAGAGTCCCTATCTATAGTTCTGACTTGTTACTTGCCTGAGGAAGGACCCTGTATGGCCCAAACTATAATAAATAAATAAATATATAAATATAACTGCAATAAATAAAATAAAATAATAATAATAATAATAATAATAATAATAAAGATCACTTGAACTGCTTTGTCTCCATCTTTCATGTTTGGGACCAACACATACAACACTCTCGTAAGTGGGGGGGGGGAGGGACTGAAATGGGGACAGATCCTTACCCAGCGAGGCCACGTTCTCATAATTCTCTTGCATGACATCCCTGTAAAGGGCTCTTTGCTTTGCTCTAGATCCAGCAGGGCCCCCTGCTCCCTGGTGAAATACAAAACCACATCCTTAAAACGTGGAAACTACATACGAGAGTGGCAGAGAGTTAGGACATAGAATATGAAGGAACTAGGTATATGAGCAGGCAGAAAAAACAGGGGTTAGATAAGATAAGGTGGCTGGTGTGTCTCAGGTGGTTGCTAGATCGATGGAATTAAGTGTGGTGGTCTGTCAGTTTCTTGTGCGTTGTTGTCTGTTGGTTGCCATTGTGAATGCTGACAGTGGTGTCCAAGAAGCAGATACTGGTGTGGGAAGGAATATTCCAGGGTTAGCTTGATAGAGGGGTGGCGATGGTTAAAGTTGGAGTGGAATTATAGGAGTGAGTTCAGATTGTCTGTCCAGATCATGAAAATACCAAACAAAAAAATCAGTTATCTACAGCTAAGCACTCAAACACTGCAGAATCTGCTATGAAGAACTGACCCGTGATGCTCACCTCACTTGGCTTAAAACTGTGTTTGCAAAATGAGGACACTCCAACGGAGAAGTAGACCGGATCATAGAACGATTCACCAAGCTCCCATAAGAGAAACTGTTAAAATACAGGAAGAAAGAGCCATCTGGCTGCACATTCCTTGTCATCACCTACCCCCCACACTGGAACCTATATGTGGCATCATCAAACAGCTACAACCCATACTTGATGGGGACAAAACCCTAAGATAAATCTTCCCTGAACCATCTATTCTGGCCTTCAAACAACCCCTGAACCTCTCACAACTAATCATCCAGAACAACTACCCAACACCAAGGACACCCCAACATTAGCAGGAACAAGACCATGCCAGAACAGCAGGCGCAAAACCTGCTATAGCAGAGGGTCTTCTCAGGGCCACATGGGGTGTCTCTGGGGAATTAGCAAAAACCTCTGCCACACCTATTCAGCCCTCAGTCAGCTTAATTTTCCCTTTTTAGGAAGGGTACACTCTGTGGGGTTCCCTGTACGGGTCCCACCCTTGGTCTCCTACCACCCCTCACAGCCAAGGCCTACACCACCATATGTGCACCCAATACATCCTGGGCTTGAACCTAAAAGCCCTTTCAGTTCTCCACCAAGGTCCTTCTACTCTCCTGGAGTCAGGCGCTCACAGCCCTCACTTCTACTCCTACAGCCTCCCTTAGCAGACTGAGCTCCAAGTTTGATGCCTGGCTATATAGCCACTAGGCAGCCCAGTAACATGGCTCATACCGGCCCAGAGAAGCCACCCTATTACACCTGCCAACACATTTCTACCACACCACCATCAACACCCCCCACAGAAAACCATTCCAAATACAAGGCAACTAGACCTGCAAATCCCAAAAGGTAGTGTATTTCATTCAGTGCAACAAATGCTGCAAAAATGTAGTGTACTTCATTCAGTGTACCACCAAATGCCACCATTTGGTGAAATCCAACCACCATTACACCTACGTATGAACTAGGGTGGCCACTGACGCATTGGCACAAAAGAGGTCAAACATTTGCATGAAATTTACATATGCAATTTTACACTGATTTATGCAAATTTGTGGGTCAGAGGGCAGGCCCAGAAGTGGGCAGATCCAACCCAACAGTAGGCAGAGCCAACTCAACCTTTAAGCCAATGGTGTGGCTTAACCCAGCAGCAAGGAATTCCCAGAGTTAACATTGGAGGGAGATTACATTAGTTAACCCTGGGAACTCCTTGCTGCTGCATGAAGCCCTGCCACTGGGGGATACAGAGCCCTCTTACTAAGGTCCCATCCAAGCTCTCTCTCCCACTAGTCCCATTTCTCCCTAGTAGTGTGAAAAAAATAGAGCCAAGGCTCACTGTGAAGAGAAACTGATGTTTTTAGTGTCTCATCGAGCTGGTAATAACTACCAGTGATTCCCTACCATTTCAACAAACGTTTATTTTTCTATTTGTTTTTTGGTTTTTGTTTCCTTTTTTATAGGGAATAACACTGATTCCCCCTCCCTCCCCATCCCCCTGCACGGAGCAACCTGCTTTTTTGCTGGTTGCTCCACGTGGGGGCGATGGGTGGAGGTGGATGGGCATGTGTGTTATACAGAAGCGCACGTACGCACACACGCACGCACGCCCACCCACCCGCGGCCACTTTCACATGAGACACACTCACACATGTCCACTGCGTGGGCATGCATGGGAGCCTCTGGTGTAAAAAGGGCCTCTGACTCTCACAGCCCCTGTCATATATATATTCTGCCTTGTGTCTCTTGTTCTCAGTTCCTTTCTTATGCGATTTCATTTCACCTAGCTGTTCTCCCTTCCCCCCTTCCTTGTCTCTCTCAACCACTAATTGTCTCTCTGGGACCCGGCAGTCACAACAGCAGCCTGAGACACGTCCCCGGAGTGCTTGCCTGAAGTGCAAGTGCCAACCGCTCCAGGAGTGTCACAGCCAGGCCAGACCCACCCCAAGTCCAGGAGCCCCCCACAGAAGGCAAGGGCTGGGTGCGGGAGTGGAACAGGGCCGCCCGGAGGCCTCTTTACAGGCAGGCAGCTCATGGGGCTGAGGGTGCCGGTCAGGGGGGTAGTTCTGTGTGTCTGTGTGTGAGAGTGTGAGCCCCTCACCCCCTCCACCCATGTGTGTGTGTGTGTGTGTTGTGAGTGTGAGCCCCTCCCCCAAGTGTGTTGTGTGTGAGTGTGAGCCCCTCATCTCTCCCCACATGTGTGTTGTGCATGAGTGTGAGCCCCCTTCCCCGTGTGTGTGTGTTGAATGCTGCATGGGGGCGGGGCTTGGGGGCGGCCACCTAGGGGTGCAAAATTCCTAAGTCTGGCCCTGGCAGGGCTTAATTCCAAACAAATCTTTTAATCAAGCCGGGAGGGAGAAAGTGACGTGGAAGCCATCAATGGTGACAATGGATTCAATTTTCCAGGCTGAAACAGCCTAACTGGTTTCTCTAGGCAAACTTATCCCCCCACCCCGCCCGCCCGGAAGCAGTTCACACACCCTTGATTGTCTTTGTGCATCTGCTCAATGGCTCTTGAACAGCCTACAACTGGGGCTCTAAACAACAGGTTAGAACATTTCCAGTCTTTGGACTGGTGGAGACTGAATCCTCATTAAAAACAAAGCTTGGGAACATCAATTTGGAAAGAGAATTTCCATATGTTTGTCTGACAGTCCCCAGGAAATCCAGCCCCCCCCCCAGGCATTTGATCCAGAACCTCTCATTTCACAGGGATTGGGAACAGTCATCTCAACAGGTAGGGCTGCCACTTTCCCCAGGAGTGCAGCTACCACAGGGGCCCTAACTCTAGACGGAACCTTTGCAGGTGATTTTATTTATTTAAATTTATTTATATTCATGAGCACTGCTAGGAAATGTTCTGAGTGTGTGTGTGGAGGGCGGGGGGAGGACCCGGACCAACATTTTGTCCTTCACACTCTGAACACTTCCTAGTGGGGCTGAGGCCACTTGCAAAGGGCCCAGTGAAGGAAGACGTTCTCAGAGTGGGAAGGGGCTCTGGGCAAGAATGACAGTATAGTAATATCCTCTTCCTCCTGTCCCCTCCCCACAAGTGACAGTCTGAGTACAGTAATATTTCCACACACTCCTCTCCACCTTCCCTAGACCCCTCACTCTGCAAGCAAGTCCAGTCTCAAAACCAGGAGAGGGTTGCTAACACTGCATATCAGATCTTTACTGCAAGATTTCTAGTCCCTGCCTCAGAAGCATCCAGGACTGGCCATGGGCAGAGACGGGAGACTGGGCTAGCAGGACTCTTGGTCTGGCCTGTTCTGGCCACTAAGAACATAAGAAGTGCCAAACTGGGTCAGGCCCATGGTCCATTGAGCCCAGCATCCTATCTCCAACAATAGCCAGCTCTAGTAGCTCAAGAGAACTACAAGTACAGATCATAGAGATGTGATCCATCTCCTGCTCATGAATCCCAACCACCAGTAGCCAGGGGTTAAAGCCCTAACTAGTAAACATTTATGGCTCAATCTGCTAAGAATTTATCTAGTTTCCATTTGAAGCTAAAAAGTACAGCCCCTTGTCGACAAGAGTGTGGGCTGGATTTGAACTCAGCCCCTCCAACACCCAAAATGACATTCCTGCTCTTACACCACCAGGCCACCCCACTCTTATGGCTTGCTGAGTGAGAACCACTAGGATTCACACTGAAGAGCACCTAGTGTTTATTATTTTACTGCTGACAATCAAGAGTAGCTGAGTTACCATTGCAGCGCAGGATGTGGAGCCTGGGCCAGGTGGCTTTATTCTTCCTGTGTGTTGTTAATGAGTTGTGTGAGGTTTTATGAAGCAGCTTTTTATGAATCAGGTTTTATTAAGTATCTCCTTCTCTAGCCCAGTTCCTTTTAGATTCAGCCAAAGCTCTGCTCCCCCTAGAGCTCCAGCTCTTTGGCATAGAGCTCAGAGCGACCCATGTCTCCTTAACTGTAGCTCAGGCCCTATCACCACCCAATACAACCTCTCACCTCCTGCAGAACCTTGAGTTTTAAAGGGAGACCAAGGTAATTTCTCCCCATGTCATCTCCTCATCTCACAGCCTGTGCTGTCATACTCCACAGCCCCACCCTTGCCTGCCTCTAAAGCCCCCTTCCCCTAGAGCCTGAACCTTCTCATTTTAGGGCACGGACCATTCTTCCCTGACCTTCAAATCCTTTCCCCTTCTTATTTCAGTTCTCACAGCCCATTGGCCGGAATCTTTCCCAGTCTCTCTCCTGCTGGACTCTAGAGACCTTCCCAGTCCCATCTCTCTTTCATGCCACAGCAGAGTCTTCCCCTTGAGTTCAGAGTCTGCAGTAATTCACAGCCAGTGCAGAGAGCATGTGTGTTGTGGGGAATGGGTGCCATCTCTGTGGTGGGCCAAATCCTAGTTTGCTAAGCCATGGTAAATTCCACTGGCTTCAGTAGGACGTCTCTTTAGAAATAATCCTGTCCATGCAAAAACTCTGCACAGAGAAGCCGAAAGCCACGTTACAGATTTTAAAGATTTCCTACCCTTTCAAACCAAGTAGATTAAATAAAAGCAAAAGAAAGAGCAGCTCCAGGCTCAGATGCAAAGTTCTGACCAGTTCTGAACGGGCCTCTCTGCCATGGCAGGAGCCAGACCTCCAAAGCTGAGCAGGTCATTTCAAAAGTAATCACTTACCCTGCTCTCCTTGCTCTGTTAATGCAACCCAGGGTTTAGTGGGGAGGGAGAGGGAAACTGCACACCAGTCCAGAGCTGAGGAGACTCTCTGATTGGATAGCTTGCCAACCCACTCTCCTCCTCCAGAATGATGGCAGCCAGTTAGAGCGTCTCAAAGTATGTTGATGGTTATGATTCAGAGAGAGCCCTCCCTTAGCTTGGGGTCTCCAGATGCACTGTGCAAAGCCCTCTCTCGCCACATGCGGAGGAATAGGCCAGATACCAGAGGCTGGAATCAGGAGGTGCTGTCGGAACGCCGGCTAAGAGAAGCAACCATGCTGCCAGTAGGGCAGAAGAGGGACTAAATTAGACTGCTAGGGGTGTGCAATAAGTGTTTGTTTTTTTTAGTTACCAAAATGAATGAAGCCTCATTTGTTTTAGTAGCGAGGAAATGAAAATGAATTAATTAGGAAACAAATGAAATTTTTAAAACGAAAAGGGAAACAGAAACAAATGAGGTTCCTTCTGCACGCCCCTTATCATCTCTATTATGCCTATTATTTTGATGGCACTAATGCAAGTATTTAATACCCAAAACTAGACACACATTGTGAATGTCATTCTTTTATTTCCTGCATCATAACAACAGTTAATGAAACCTCTTTCCTTTCTATGATATTGGTTGTCCCCAAATCCCATCACCCATGCCCAGGGCCCCAATTATCATGTCACCTACAAAAATTTTCACAATGCCTTAACTTTGTCCTTTTGTACAGAATTTCATTGTATAAGTCATTTAATTGTATAAAGTTGTATACACTTTCATTGTAAGCATTTCATTGACTAAAGGTTATACAATTTCTATACATGTAAAGGACAGATTGAAGGTGTTGTGAAAAATTTTCATAGGTGACGTATGATAATAAATAAATGACCTGTAAAGAAATAATGTCATAGTTTGGTTAGTGGTAAATAGTAAAAAGAGTAAGCATGTATGGTAATAAATTAAGTACATATTGTGTGTTAATGTTGATGTTATGCAATATAGATAACAAAGTGTAAATAATTTCCATGCTTTTTGGCGTTTACGTTTTATTACACTTATGTTGTTAAATGTAAGCGTAATTTATTTTTTATGCTTTTTGGCATTTAAGTTTTGGTAAAGTGTATTTTGTAAAATGTTTTTGAGAGGTAAGGTTTTTTTTTAGAAATGATCCTGCCTTTAACGTTTTTTAAAACCATTAGGTTTTTTGTTTTAGGAAATAGAGATATCTGTACTCTCATCCACAACTACAGCATAGTACATAGCTTTTTCAATCTCTTTCTGATTAAGGTATGGAGAACATTGTAAGCTAGGATCAAAAGCATCTCTTTTACTTGGAATCACATGTTTTGTGATAGCTGAGAATTTTTTCTTCAGTATTAAAAAAACCCGGGCCATAGATTCTGGCTTATTGGCTGGGGAGCCCTTGTCCTCTGAACATGGCAAAAACGGAGCCCAAGTCTCCAGATGTACATCTTCTGTGATGTACATATGCTGTGAGAAGTAAGGGAATTCCCAAAGTTTAGGAACAAAGAGCCATAAACAAGACACTTCCTACAAAAAAACCCACCTCCCTTTGCCATCTTCAGTAATCCTCAACTCTGCTATTAGCAGGAGGGTGCAGGGTAAAAATCTATATAATAAATAAATAAATAAATAATACTCACACCTCACTCAGCACAGAAAAACATCCAGCTCTCTTTCTTATTCCCCCATAACACACACACACATATACCCCAACACAAAAATAGAGGCATCACCCCCTTGGAGAGCTCTTGGGGCAGGGGGGGAGGGGCTGGCTGTCTCCCCTTCACATGTGGTCTCTTGGCTTCATGGAGCCCCACAGAGAACACTCTACATAGAACAGATACTCCCCTCTCATAGCCCTATGGAACAGACACTTCCCATGAAATAGTAACCCCCTCAATCCCAGAGGGACCCACTGAACAGACACCTCCCTCCAGCCCCAAAGAACAAATCCCCCTGATTTCATGGAGCCCTACAAACAGATACCTCGTTTTACATCCCTATAAAGATGCCGTCATCCTCACAGACACTCCCAGATCCACAGAACCAGCAGTCCCCAGTTTCATAAAGCCCCACAAAACAGACACCCCTCTCATCCCTATAGAGCTGCACACACACACACACCCCAGCTCCACAGAACACACACACTGCATCCCCACAGAACAGACACCCTCCAGCTTTATAGAGTCCCATAAAACAGACATACAACCACACCCTGCTCTATAACACCCTATGCAACTTATCCCCCCAGTCCAGGTCCTAAATCCCAGCCTACTACTAAAGTACAGTAGGGACAACAGAACTGGAAAAGGGGCTGAAAGGAAAAGAAAATTCATCTGGCTCATCTGTCCTAAGCCTGTTGGCAGTCCTTGCTGCTGTGCTGGTCTTGCCTGAGCAGTGAGGAGAAGCGAATGGGCTTGGTAGGCAAGGGGGCTGTTGGAGCTGCAGCTCAAAGTGCTTAAAGCCAAGGTGAGGTTCCAGTCGGACAGCTAGGATTGCCACCTATGCAGGTTTTTAAGGAACACATGAAAAATACATGTAGGCCCTGCATTGGCACCTTAGGCGCCAGTGCAGGCCCTGCAACATGTATTTTTCATAAGTGTTCCTTAAAATTTGCATAGGTGGCAACCCTACAGCCAGTCATCCCCTGGGTGGGGATCAGCCAACAAGCCCCAAGGGGAAAAGACCCTATTAATATTCTGCAGTGCTAAATGGCTGAGGTGCTGTCACTCCCTTGATAATAGGCTATTATCAAGGGAGTGACAGCACCTCAGCCATTTAGCACTGCAGGATAATCAGTTGCAAGAGGCAAAAACACAGTCAGAGTCACCAGGCTGAAAGGGAGATCAAGGGTCATCTAGTCCAGCCCCCTACACCACTGCAGGACCTGCCACATCCCAAACATCCGCACAGAGAAATCCCACCAAGGGCTACAAGTAGAGACTGGGACCAACCAGAACACACCAATGCCTGAAATAACAGGAAATAGTTTTAGAATAAGAAGGATCTAGATGTCCCAAACAGGGGAGCCACGCCCATGCTGCAGGGGAAGGCAGAAAAAAACACCCTCAGAGTCAACTGCCAATCTGGTGATCAGTTAGACCCTGAGCATGTGTGCAGACCCTCAGGGCCGGCCCTACCGTGGGGCGGCTCAGGGTGGCTGCCCCGGGCCCTGCTCCTGGGGGAGGGGCACACACTTGGGGTCCTGAGCTCCCAGCCTGACAGTGGCCGGGAGCTGGGGGCCCTGAGTGCCGGGCCCCCAGCCAAGTCCGACTTGACTCCTCAGGTAGCGGAGGGGTCCAGCAGGAATGAGGGAGAGGCGGGGCCTCTGCTTCTCCCACACTCCGTGCCCTGCCCCTCCGCTGCCTATCAGTCTTTGGGCCAGGGGAAATGTGGGAGGGGTGGGGCCTCTGCCACTGCCACATTCCCCCTGGCCAAGACAGCCAGGCAACAGAGGGTGCCAGCAGAAGTGAGGGAGAGGCAGAGGCCCCGCCTCTCCCTCACTCTG
>QEPC01013912.1:302718-328988 GCA_003113815.1 Sphenodon punctatus | reverse complement strand
AAGCACGGTTGCATTCACATCAGAAAAGATTACACACTAGTTAAAACCAGTACGATGTTGCTTTCACACTGCTGTTAAGTGCGGATTTATTGAAAACGGACAGCAAAAAGGTAGGTTTGAGTAGCTTTTCAACACGCATTGCTTTAGTGCGATATTGACTCCATTTAATCGAATTTAAGTGTTCAGACAGGCATGAAACATTCGGGTTTTTTTAAAAATCACACAAATCAGAACGTCTGAATCCCCCCACAGACTCACACTCAGCACAGGGTTTTGCAAGGGAGGGGCAGAAGAATATTCTTCCTGGCTGTTGAAAGGGAGATGGAGCTCTGTTGGCCCTCACAATATATCACAGAATCCCAGGGGAGGCTCAGGCCCCCAACCCCCCACATAGATTATACTTATGCCCATCATGCAGGTTTGGGTTAAACCTGACATTTGGTAGCAGGGGATGTCTCCAGGCAACAAGACATACTGGAGTCGTCTACGCTGCACATAAATGGACAGCCTCCCTCACAGAGGGAGATGCTATCTGCACTCGCTTTCATACAGTGTGCCGACATGACACACACTCATGCATCTCCGTCCTAGCACAAAAATCCATACACACGCATGTTCTGGTTTTTCCAGGGGTGCCCAGCCCCTTCCTGTGTGGCCATACCCCGTTCAAGTGTCTTGTTGTCATGGAGCTCAGAAAGGGGTTGTGCTCACATCACAAAGGCCTGTGGAAGCCGCTTTGTCCCCACACATTTCAAATATAGCCCTGCCCTCTGCTCAAAAGGGGCAGGGCAGGTGATAGCCAGAAGCTGCAACTGCACTCCCTTGTGCCCCCTTCCCAGTGCCTATGACCATGGCAGGACAGACCTTTGGGTAAGTGGTTTCAGGTGAGGCCCATCATTCTGCCACTCTCGACTGTAAACAGACCAGAGTCCAGTCTAACCTTCCCTACCAGCGGTTGATTCTGAGCACCTTCTCCAACAGGGTCCATACAGCAATAACCAAAAGACCAGTCATTCAGCCACCAACCAGTTCCTGGCTGTGACCCTTTAAGCAACAGCCCACAATCCCCAGAGCCTCCCCATCCCAACTAAGGAGCAGTAGGCTTCTTATCATACGCAGGGTACAGGCCTCCACTATTAATGTTAATGGGAGCTGAGCCATTGACCAACGATGGAGGATGCACCCTTAGTTGCTCAAAAGCTCAGCTAGGCTCATCAGCTACTGGTACCATGCGAGTGACAGGCTGCTGGTTGCACAAAGGAGATAATCCTGCAATGACTCAACAGTCTGTCGCAGTCACCTCCGTATTTACCCACAGTCATAAACATTTCATTCATGAAATGTTCAGATTCTAACAGAAGCTCACACCAGGAAGCTTCTCCTGAGTCACTCCTGATCCCTCAGACAAGCCATGTCCATCGGCTCTGCCTTGGTTTCCCCAGCCCTTAAACAAGACAAGAGTGAAGATCATCATTTGTTTACCTCTTGTGCCTTAGACATCACGGTAAACAGTAGTAGACCCCACCTGGGCTCAAATCTGCCAACTTGGGTACCTAAATGAATATTTCCAGAATGATCTTCTGGTGCTGTCGGGTTCTGAAATATAGGTTCGACCTTAAAATACAGAGCATTTTACAACCGTATTATGCGCTGATATGCATCTGTAGGGCAGGCAGTAACTTTGTGTGCTAAGGGTTGTTCACAGAATGCATGTTGTGAGTGTGTGTAGATGGATGGATGAAAATGTGTGTTTATTAATGATAATGCTCCTGCTTCTGAGGACCAGAGTCCAACTGTGCAAGATGCTGTACAAATACACAGAAAAAAAAAGATACCCCCAAAAACTTACAATCTAAATATAAGACAAGGAACAGCAGGTGACTAGAATGGATAGATGGGAAGATCTCAAAGAGACACTGGGTGTCTTTAGACAGACCTGCTCCGCCCCACCCCCAGGTGGACTGGCCATGTAAAGAACATCTCGGAGCACTGTGAGCGCAGCAGGCCGCACAAACCCAGAGCACCAGCCAGGGTGGAAAGTGATCTGTCTAAAGGGCAGATGGCTGCTGCTCTGCTCCTGGCTGCAGGTTAGCCCGGAAACCGCCATAGAGCTGTGGGTGGCAGCCTAGAGCGGCTGCCAATCCCCTCACAACTCTGTGGTTCGGGGGAGAGGGGTACTAGCGAGTGGATGGTGGGCCTCAGCCACGGCTGCCTCCATTTAAACCTGACGCAGTTGGAGCAGACCCAAGGGTGGACACCCCCTGGTCCATCTAAAAATACCCAGTGAGACAGAGTGTGTGTGTTTGTGGGTGGGTGTGTCCCTCTGTATACATGCACACCTGATGTTTGGTGTGAGTGTAGGCACATGTGTGTATATGCCTGTTTCTCAGAGTGAGATGTGCATGTGTGTGTGTGCCACATGTGTGTGTGTGTGTGTGTGTGTGTGTAGATGCGTGTGCCTGTCTCTCTCTGAAATGGAGATGATGGGTGAAAACAGACATGACGCTAACTCCACTTTAACACCGCTTTAACATTTCTTATGCATGTTACACGGCATGTTGCATAGGGCACCAATACAGCCCTGCAACATGCCCTGTGTGGCCTGAAAGTTTGCATATTCTCACCCACAGAAGTTAGTCCGATAGAATAGTTCAGATGATCTCTTTTATCGGGCCAATTTCTCTTGGTGAGGGTACGCAAGCTTTCAGGCCACACAGGACCCTTCATCAGGCATGTAGCCTAGTAAATCAGAAACATGCCTGGGGAAGGGCCCTGTGTGGCCCGAAACCTTGCATATTCTTACCAGCAGATGTTGGTCCAATAAAAGAGATCAGCTGAACTACTCTATCTCCATCTCTTACATTTGGGACCAAGATGGCAAACACTCTCTACAGATACATGTGTGCCCCTCTGTATGCATGCAGATCTGTGTGCATTTTGGATGGTTGTGTTCCACACTCTGGAACGCCCTTATCCTGGAGGTTTACCAAATCCTGAGCATGAGCATCTTCAGAAGGGAACGTAAGACCTACTTATTTGTAGGTCCGCCCTGAGCCTTCAGGGATGGGCGGGATATAAATACAAATAAATTTTTTTAAAAAAAATTTGGCCAGGCTTTTAGCAGGTGGGAATAGGGTTTGGAGGGGGGGTGCGGGGAGTGGTTTTACTTGGAATTATATACGGTTTGAACTTTTTTTTACTGGTTTTTATATTGTTGTATGTTGTGAAACACCCTGAGCCAGGATAGAAAAGGGCAGGATGCATAAATAAATAAATAAATAAATAATATGCTGGTATACTTCTCTGTGCGTCTGTTTCTATGTATGTGTATGCCTCTCCATGTGCAGATGTGTGTGCTTGCCTCTGTGTGTATGCTGATGTGTGTGTATCTCTGTGTGTGCCTTTCTCTGTATATGTGCCTTTCAGTGTGCAGATGTGTGCTTGCGTGTGCAGATGTGTGTTTGTGTATGAGTACAGATGTGTCTGTGTCTCTGTGTATGCACCTGTCTTTGTGTGTTCAGGTATGTTTGCATCTCTGTGTGTATGTGCATGCACCTGCCCAGGTGCAGATATGTGTGCATGTCTCTATATGCATGCAGATGTGTATGTAGATATATCTGTGTGTGTATGTGCATGTATCTGCATTTGTACACGTACCTGTTTGTATGTGTGTGTCTGTGTGCATGTGCCTCTCTGCCTGCAGGTGTGTGCGCTTGTATCTGCGTATGCAGATATGTACAGGTCGACATGTGCAAATGTATGTACGAAGATGTGTCTGCAACTGTGTGTGTATGTGTACCTCTTTACATGCAGATGTATGTGCCCATGTGCATGAGCGTATCTGGGTGCAGATGTTTGTGCCTGTTTCTGTATGTAGATGTGTGTCTCACTGTGTGTGTGTGTCTTTGAGGGTGTAAATAAGCACGTGGATAAGGGTGAGCTGGTTGATATAGTGTATCTGGATTTTCAAAAAGCATTTGAAAAGGTCCCTCACAAGAGACGCTTGGCGAAATTAAATAATCATGGGATAGGAGGCGGTGTCCTATCATCGGTAAAGGACAGGAAGCACAGAGAAGTAAATAGTGGAGTGCCCCAGGGATCTGTACTGGGACCAGTGTTGTTTAATGTATTTATTAATGATCTGGAAAAGGGAATAAAAAGTGAGGTGATCAGATTTGCAGATGACACAAAAGGTAGTTTATTCAAGTTAGTTAAAAATTGAGCAGACTGTGAAGAATTGCAGGAGGATCTTGTGAGACTGGGTAACATAGCAGATGAAATTTATGTACACAATGCTGGGATTCTAAATTAGGAGTTACCACACAGGAAAAGGATCTTGGAGTCGTGGACAATACATTGAAATCCTCAGCTCAGTGTGTGGTGGTGGCCAAAAAAGTAAACAGGATGTTAAGAATTATTCACAAAGGGATAGAGAATAAAACTGAAAATATCATAATGCCTCTATATAAACATATGGGATGACCGCATCTTGAATACTGTGTGCAGTTCTGGTCACCCCATCTCAAAAAAGATACAGTAGAACTAGAAAAAGTACAGAGAAGGGCAACAAAAATTAGAAAGGGTATGGAATGACTTCCCCTATGAAAAGAGGCTGGATAGGTTGGGGCTCTTCAGCTTGAAGAAGAGGTGACTGAGAAGGAGATATGATAGAAATGCATAAAATCATGAGTGGTATGGATGGAATGAGTAAATAGGGAAGGGTTATTTACCCTCTCAAATAGTACTAGAACTGGGGGACACTCCATGAAACTAACTGGTAACAGATTAAAACAAAGTAAAGTATTTTTTTCCCACTGAATGTACAATTAACTTTTGGAATTTGTTGTTAGAGGATGTGCTCACGGTCAGTACTATAGCTGGGTTTTAAAAAAGGATTGGATAAGTTCTTAAGAGAGTAGGCCTGTTAGTAGCTATTAATCAAGTAGGTTTCAGGGATGTAACTTCTTACCTTTGAGAGCTGGGAGTTAACAGCAGGGAATGGATTGCCCCTTGGGGCCTGTTGGGTACTTCTTCCAAGCAACCGAGATTGGCCAATGTCGGAGACAGGATGCAGGGCTCCATGGTCTGACCCAGTATAGCACTACTTGTTCTTATGTTCTTATGTCTATGTGTGTGTGCATTTGTGTGTGTTCCTCTGCACACAAGTGTGCATGTGGCTGAGTGCAGAAGCATGTGCTTGTCTCTGTGTGTAGGTATGTGTGCTTTTACATGAGTGCAGCAGATGTGTGTGTATGTGTCACTCTGTGTATATCTATGTGTATTGTGCATGTGCCTGTCTGTGTGTAGCTGTATGCATGCATGTGTGTGCTTGTGCCTGTGTGTCGATCAGTGGCACCAAGGACTCTCAGATGGGGGAGGGCACTACAGGGGCACTTTGTAGTGGGGGGCACAACTAGGAGAGAGGAAAGAAGCCGAGGAAAGAAACAGCACCAAGGGGGACATGGCACTAGTCTTGAATCTCATTCCCCTCCCGGAATGCTGCCCCCTGGTTTGGCTGTGCGCTCGCTTGCTCGCGTGGCTGCCTGCCCAGCTGTCTGTCTGTGCGCGGAGGCTGCGCGGGGTGGGGGCTTCGCGCTGCGCCCCCGTGCGCTCCATGGCGGGTGATGTAGAAGCCTCGGGAGGTGGAGCAGCCCCGGCAGGAGATGCGTGCCGGCGCCCCCCGCTCAGTGCTCCGGCAGCAGGAGAAGCAGCAGCCTGGGGACTGGCAGTCGCCAGAGCTCGCCTGCGCCAAGCTTTGGAGAAGGGGAGGCAGGAGCGGGCTCGCTCAGTTTGTGCAGGCGGAGCCGAGCGGTCCGGATCGGAGAGTCCTCGCCCTCCAGCAGCAGCAGGGTAGGGAGAGGGGCTCAGTGGCAGCAGCTGCAGGGGAGCAGCCGAGGGGCAGGAGCATCATCTCCAGGCAGGGCGGGGGTGTCTTCAGCCAACTGCAGGCGGAACGGGTCGGGGGAGTAGGGCAGGAGGGATCAGAGTTAGGGGGGAGGATTGTCAGGGGGTCAGTAAGGCAGGGGATCGGAGCTCTATAGGCGGGATAGTGAAACGGGGATCGGGTCAGTGGGGCAGAGATCCGTGCTCTCCAGGCGGGTGAGGGGGCAGGGATCGAGGCTTTCCAAGCTGGGCAGTAACAAGGATCGGGGCTCTCCAAGCGCGGCAGTGGGGCAGGGATCGGAACTAGAGAGGGGTGCAGTAAGGCAAAAATTGGGGCAGTCTAGGCGGGGCCGTGGGGCAGTGATCGAGGCTCTCCAGGCACGGAAGTGGAGCAGAAATCGGAGTTGTCTGGGAGGGGCAGTGGGGTAAGGATCGAGGCTCTTCAGGTGGGGCAATGGGGCAGGAATCGGGGCTCTCCAGGCAGGGCAATGGGGCTCTCTACATGGGGCAGTAACGCACAGATTGGGACTCCCCAGTTGTGGCAGTGGGGCAGGAATTTGAATTGGGGACGTGGGAGGGGGCAGCAGCTTAAGAACTGAGACTCCTTAGGTGGGATAGTGAAGCAGGGATCGGGGCTCTCCAGGCAGGATTGTAAGGCAGGGATCGGGGCCCTTGAGGCAGCAGTGGTGTTAGGGGCAGAGGGCACGTGCTTCCCCACCTCTCACAATGCTGCCCTGGCGCCGGAGCAAGTTTGTGCTGGTGGAGGATGAGCGCAAACGCAAAGGCAAAAGCCTGGGCCCTGGGCTCAGTTACACCTCACTGCTGTCCAGCTTCATGCGCTCCTGCCCGGATCTCTTGCCCGACTGCCCGCTAGAGCGGCTGGGCAGCGTGTTCCGCAGCAAACGCCAGAAGGTGGAGCTGAACAAGGATGACCCCACCTACACAGTGTGGTACCTGGGCAATGCCGTCACCCTGCAGGCCAAGGGCGAGGGATGCACCGATGAAGCAGTGGGCAAAATCTGGGCCAAGAGCGACTATGGGGGCAACAGCACCAAGATGAAGCTGACACTGGGACCTCATGGCATCCGCATGAGCCCCTGTGAGAAGGGAGCCCGGCGACCCGGTCACGCCTACCTGCTCCACCGCATCACCTATTGTGTAGCCGACCGCTGGCACCCTAAGGTCTTTGCCTGGGTCTACAGGCACCAGATTAAAAACAAAGCTGTGGTGCTGCGTTGCCATGCTGTCCTGGTCTCCAAGACTGAAAAGGCCCGCACCATGGCCCTGCTGCTCTACCAGACTTCCATCTCAGCTTTCAACGAATTCAAGCGTCTCAAGAAACAGAATGACTCCCGCCATGTCCAGCAGCAGCTTCTGGGCGAGGCCATCATCCCCCTGGTGCCCATCCGCAAGCTGCTCAACGGCAAGTGCCCCTACAGGCCCCCGTCCGAGAGGAACCGTAGTGCCCCAAGGCTCAGCTCCATCCTGGAGGAGGAGGAAGAGGAAGAGAGCTCGCTGCCAACTGAACTGCCTAGAGGAGTCCCCCACACCGACGCCTCCACCAGCAGCAGCTCTAAAGGCAACAACATCAGTAACACTGCTAGCACCTCCACCAACAACCTCAGCAACTGTCGGCTCCACACTACCATCAATGGCAACAGTAAAACCAAGGCTACCAGCAGCAACACCAGCACCTCCAACAGCTGCTCAAACAATAGCATCAGGACCAACAATAACATCATCAGTGCCACCAACATCCTTCTGGTATCCAAGGCAACTAAGCACAGGGAAAGGGCCGAGATGCTGACTTTATCCCAAGAAATGAGGGTTTGCAGCCTGCGGAGCCCACTGCGTCAAGCAGAGATGCCATCTTGGAACCCACCCCAAGAGAGACCTTGCTTGTCCTGTTAGGGGTAAGCTGATGCCACAAGATTGTCACGAATGGGCTGGTGATGGGTGAGTAGCGGCTACGAGACTCAAGCTGTTCCCTTATGTCCTAAGAACATAAGAGCTGCCATATTAGGTCAGAATCTAGCCCAGTATCCTGTCTCCAGCAGTGGTCAGCACTGAATTCATCAGAGGAAACAGTGGAACATCCTCTGTACCAGATGTCCACATTCCTTTGGATGTTGTCGTTACAACCAGGGAAATTCAGCTGTTAAAGCAAAATCACTGGACTGCTGACTGACAGCGCTTGTTTACGTGTACCTACTGTATCCAGTCTATCTTTTCAAACCTATGAAAGGACCACCACCTAAACTGTCTTCTCTAGAGGGGACATTGAACTGATTCAGATGCATTGGTGCATATCCCTCCAAGTCACTAAGATCTCCAGCACTCCATCTCCCTACTATACCTGGAGAAGTAACTATGCTGACTTAAAGTGACTGGCAATGGAGCCATGGACAGGTTCCTACCAACTGTCAGGTTCTGAAAGGGTTACATGTTCCTGCAACAGGCAGCTCGGTTCTGTTCTCTACTTCCTGTGATCTCCAGGCCAGTGACACAGATTTTATAAAGTATTTACATATCAACAGAGAGTGACAGGAAGCTTGTTCCAGTTGGAGTGACTTTTGCTACTCAAACTCAATTGAAAAGATTTATAGCTTAAAAGCGGAGTATTTACAAGAGCGATGTTCTTCCATTCTGCATCTCTTCCCACGTGCAGTTTTTGGGGGTATGCTTTTGTATGTGTCACATAGGCCCCATTTGTCTAAATGTGGCGTGGGAAGGCTGCTTTTCAGAGGTACCAAACTCCCCTTGATTTCAGCAAGAGCTGAGGTTGGTCAGTTAAGCCGTAGCTTTATACGCTGAGGGTGGCGGGGGTGAGGCGGACATAAAGCTAGGTGCCTAAATCCTAATGTCAGACCCTAATTAAATGGCCTAATTTTCAGTGTTTACTGGCTTTTTTTAGCAATTGTTCAATACCTTTATGTATCTCAACATGAACTAAGTGCTGAACTTTGAGCACCCGAGTTTGGCAAATAGGGCTCCAGCATCATAAAGGGAATGGAATACAGGGGCCAAAGTCATCTTTGGATGACAGCAGGGTTACACCACGGATAACTTTGGCCCAGGGTGCCCACATCTGTCTGACTTCCAAAGCAGAGCAACCCACAGAGAAGGAGGCTTTGTTTGCCAGTAGAGTGCAGGGGATATTGTAATGCCTGGGGGATGATGGGCAGCTGTGCGTTCACAGTGGAAAGCTCAGTGATGTGTGTGTGTGTATACGCACACACAGATATAACACAATTGTAATAAAGTTAATCTGTGTTTTCTGATCGCTTGTTTTATCTCTTGCAAGCACCGAAGCACTTTATTGCCCACTGCAGCAGCAATAGCTGAAACCAGATTATTGCTGCTAAAGGAAGGAAGAGTTCATCTCATCAGTGCCCGAGGAGCCTCGACCACATTTCTAATCTAGGGTCTGGACCAAGAGGGCTCTTTGGATGGTCAGTGCTGATGAGGATTGGGGTACTGTGCTGTGCAGAGAATGGGATTTATATGCTATACATGTGTGACTCCATGTGCTAAGGTCTCTGAATGGAAAATATACAGGAACACACACAGTTGCCTGGGGGTGGGTGGGTAAATAAATAAATAAATAAATGTGTGGTTTCATGCATATTTGTCATATGAAATGAACACTTCCTTTGTGTGTGTGCATTTGTATGTGTCTGGTGTGTGTATACGTATATGTAAGTGTCAATGTATATTTTCCATATGCATACTTACTGTTACATGTCTGTTCTGTTTGCGAGTGTATGTTTATGCAGACGTGCATATGAAAAATATACATACTTTGTGTGGGTTGTTATCTGTCTGTTGTGTATGCATGTGTGTATGCGTTTCTGCATATCTTCCAGATGTGCATGTGTATGCTCCTGTATATTCAGCAGACATGGATATTCATGCTTTGTGTGCATGTGTGGTTTTATGTCTTGTGTGTGCATGCCTGTATATTTACCAGATGTGTGTATGCATACATTGTGTGCATGTGTATTTATATATATTGTGTGCATGTGTTCCTATATATGTTCCAGATGTGCATGTGTGTGCTCTGGGTGCATGTGTGTTTTTATTTGCCTGTTGTATGTGTGTTCCTGTATATTTCTCACATGTATGTATGTATACGTAGTATTGTTGTGCATATGTCTGTGTGTTCCTGTATATCTTCCAGATGAGCGTGTGTGTGTTGTGTGCATGTGTGTTTTATCTACCTTTGTTCATTTTCCATATGAATGTACATGTCTTTGTGTGTGTCATGTGTGATCCTGTATATATTTCAGATATGTATCCACGTATACTTAGTGTGCATGTTTGTTTTATCTGTCTGTTGTGTGTGCATGTGGGTGTGTTCCTGTATATTTTCCATATGAGTGTATGTGTTCTTGTGCACCTGTATGATTTATCTGTTGTGTAGGTTTGTGCATGTGTGTTCCTGTATATTTTCCAGATGTGTGTATGCATAGTTTGTGTGCACGTATGTTTTTTTCTGCTTCTTGTGTGTGTATGTTCCTGTATAGCTTCCAGATGTGTACATGCATATTTTGTGTGTGCGGTGAATTTTTATTTGCCTGTTGTGTGTATATGTTCATGTATATTTTCTAGATGTGTGCACAAGCATTTGTATGCATCTTTTCTCCAGGCATGTGTGGTTATATAATATGTATGCTTGTAGAAGCCTGATGATCAGACCTGGGAGCTCTAGTGAAAAGCCCATTCACTGATAATTAAAACCATCACTTGCAACCACTAAACTGTGGGCAGGAACCTGTCTTCACTGTGTTTTCCTCATTACCACCAATGAGGAAAATGCAGTGAACATGGGTCCCTAGCTGTGGATGCGTAAACCCTACTCCCAAGTGTCCCTTTCAGTGTTTCAGTGTGGGATATGAATGTCCTACTGAGGTGCCTGTGTTGCAGATGTGTGCCCTGGATTTGTGCCTGTGTATTCACTGCATGTGGGTAGAATGTAGATCTCAAACCACCTCCCACTTTGCGTGTGAAGGTCTCAGGAGATCAGTCCCTAGCAACTAACTATCAGCACACACAGGAATTCTGAAATGCTTTTGTGCTGCAACACCAAGAAACATACAGAGGGAGGGGCAAGGGGCAGGAGGCTTCCCAGACCCAGTTAGCAAGTAGACCTCTGCATTTCCTTCCATCTCCCTTGGTGCTGCCATTCAGACTCCCACTGCTTTGATCTCTGATTTTGGGGCGGAACAAATGGCTTAGTAACCAAAGGGGGGGGGACCTGAAGAAAAGTAGCTCTGTGGGTTAAACAAAATCTGCATTCCATCGTTATGGCAACTGATGTTCTAGAAATGGTGTCAAATAACGATCCGCTTCAATTGGCCATGGCAACCGACATTTCAAAACCATGGGGCCAGATGCCTCCCTGGTGTAACTCGGCCTGCTGCAGTGGGCTTCTGCCAGCGAGACTGTTGGCCCATCTAGCTAAGAAGATTGCTTCTTGCTTTCTTTTCATCCCTCCCCCCTTCTGCCTTTGAGGCAGGAGGATTTTATTAAAAGCTCGTTTACGTCTTGCTAAGTGAAAGACCCGAGTATTAGTTTTTAGCCTTTTTATTTGGGATTCAGGATTTTGTACCTAAAAGCGGGAAGAGAACTGGACCAGGTCTTATTATTTACTGAAAATAAGCTCCATGGTATAATTTAATTCATTAATTAATTGGTTAATTTTCATTATTTATACGCTGCCTCTCCTGCCTAGGCAGCTCGAGGAAGCTTACAAAGGTTAAAACATTTAAAAATATACATAAAATACACAGAAAAGGGAAGCATAAGAATAAGAATTAAAAATAAAAAACCCATCCTCTCCACCCACCCTTCACCCACCTCCCTCACCAAAGGCCTGGCGGAACAGCCAGGTCTTGCACTGTTGACGAAATGAGGCAAGGTCCGGGGCCACCCAGGCCTCCCCCAGAAGGGAGTTCCACAGCCTAGATGCCACCACCGAGAACACCCTCTCCATTGTAGCCCCTCACACCACCCGGGGGACATCAAGAAGGGCGCTCCCGGCGGACTGCAGGAGTCAATCCAGGGCATGGAGAGTGAGGCGGTCCCACAGACAGGAGGGGCGCAGACCGTATAGGGCTTTATAGGTAAGCACCAACACTTTGAATTGAGCCTGGAAGACTATCAGCAGCCAGTGCAGAGCTTGGTGCAGTGGTGTAATGTGCTTATGGCAACCTGTCCCTGTATGGAGATGGGCCGCCACATTCTGCACCAGCTGCAGTCTCTGGACCGTCACCAAAGGTAGCCTCACATAGAGCACGTTACAGTAGTCTAATCTTGAGGTGATGAAGGCATGGATGACAGTGACCAGGTAGGAGTCCAAGACATACAGCCGAAGCCATTGCAACAGATGTAATTGGCGGAAAGCACTCCTCGTCACAGCCTCAACCTGGACATCCAGGCGAAGCTGAGGATTGAGGAGTACCCCCAGACTCCGAACCTGAGAGACCTGTCGGGGACGAACCCCATCAGTGATGGGGGATGTCACACCCACCGCCCTCCCCACCAACCTCACCTCCGTCTTGTCAGGATTTAGTTTCAGACGGCTCGCCCTCATCCAATCCCCCCCAGCCATCAGACATCGGGTAAGCACTGAGACTGCTGGGTCTGGTCGGATGAAAAAGAGAGGTAGAGCTGGGTGTCATCAGCGTACTGATGACACTGCACCCTGTACCATCTCATGACCTCAACGAGCGGCTGCATGTACATGCTGAACAAGAGGGGACAGAATAGAGCCTTGCGGAACTCCACACGTGAGGTCCCAGGGAGAAGATGAACAATCCCTGATCACCACCCGCTGAGTTCTCCTGGCCAGGAAGGAGTGGAACCATTTAAGAACGGTTCTACCCACCCCGGCATAGTCCCGCAGGCGAGTCACCAGCATCTCATGATCAACGGTATCAAATACAGTCAATAGATCTAATAGGATTAGCAGGGTCGAACAACTCTGGTCCAGTTCCCAGCGAAGGTTGTCGACCAAAGCCACTAATGAAGTCTCAGTGCCATAACCCAACACTCCCTGCCCCCAAAGAGCTTACAAAGTGCAGTATGACCAAAGTGATAATCTACGGTCAGGGGTGGGGAAATGTAGGCCTGGGCATGGGCCAAATGTGGCCCATGGCAAGTTTTCATTTGGCCCCTTTCTTGTTCCTGGAGCTGGCCCCTGGATCCAGTTCTGACCCCCAAATTCTGAAAAGCTGAGCTCAGGGGAAGGAAGCAGAGCTGAAGGCAAGCATACAAGGAGAGGCAGGGCTTGCACCTGAGGCAACTCACTATTTTCTCTACTTCCAGGGCCCCCGCGGTGGCCCATATTTTCACCAGGGCAAGGTGTGATAGGGCTGGACCGAAACACTGTTCCATTTCCATGGTATTTTCCATAAAAATGGAACAGTTGTTTGATATTTACCGGCCTGAGCGCAGGTTTGATATCCCTTATCTGGATATCTGGGGTCTGATCAGAGAAGATTCCAATTGGATGCCCCCCTGGTCAAATTTTGTTTTTAAAAAGCCATTGCACATGCTCAAAATGGCTGCTGGGCTGTTTGTGCATGTGCAAAATGGCACTGCCCTTATCCAAAATGGTGGCAGCAGTGGGCAAATCCTGAAAACCTGTGCTCAGGCCGGTAAGGGAGCAGAGATACAAGGATAGGCAGGGCTGACCTTACCACAGGGTGACCTGGGGCAACTTTCTTTTTCCTCTATTTCCAGAGCCCCTGCAGTGGCACCCATTTTCATCAGAGCACGGTGTAGCAGGGGTGGGTCAAAACACTGTTCTGTTTCCACCACCATTTTGGATAAAAAACAGTAACATTTTGTGTATGTGCAAGGGTTGGGGTTTTTAAAAAAAATATTTTGTCTGATCCAGTCAGAAATTGGAACAATCACCATCAGTTCCAATTTTGTTCAGACTGCACGAAACACCTGGTTCCCAGCAGAGCCTCCAACACAACCACCTCTAGGACCCTGTGGAGGGTAACGCTGAGGGGGCAGGACCATGGTGGAAGGGGTGGGCCACCAGGGGTTCTGCATTTTACCTATGCCCTGGGCCTAGGGTGGCTATTGGTCTGGTTGGACAGGCCTATTTTCTGAAGGGTTTGTCCCTTGTCCGTTACTGAATTGAGCCAGACGCGTTTTTGTCTGGTATTTTTGAGACGCTGCCAGCGCTGGCTACTTTCACCCCCACAGAAGTCATGGTCTCACAACTTCCAGGCGAGAACAGCAGTGTCGGCAGCATGACAGCAAATGTTAGGGTCGGGAACGGATCTGCCTGCAGTAGTTCCAGCTGGGGCATGTAAGTTTCAACGGCCGCTTCTCCCCCCTACAGTGCCTCTCACCAGAGAGGTGCTGTGTGTGTGTGGGCGGGGGTGGGGGCACTGGCTGACCTTTGAAAGCAACAGAACCACTGTGGAGCTGGGGTCACAGCCAGGGCTTGTCAGTTTCAAAGGTCGCTTCCCAGGGACTTGGTTATAATAGGGACAGCAGGTGCAATTATACTGGCGCCCACAAGCCCAGAGGGCCTTTGAATCCCCAGTTTGCAGTAAAGCAGACAAACTTGTTAAATATGATATTCATTTCATATCTCTTGTTCAGAAGAGGAACATTTTAGATGCAGCAGGAAAGGACACTGGTGCTTTGTAAAATAATAGAATGGAAGAGTTTGAAGAAACCTTGCGGTAAGCACAGGAACGGGCTGGTGGAGTTGTGAGGTCTGGAAGGACAGCTCTCCCAGCTCTTTTGAACACCCTTCATGCATCTGGGGGATAACGGGTGGGAAAAATTAAGCACTGCAAGGAACCTTAACACACCAGAATCAGATGGCCACCATAGTAGAATAGGACTCTTAACCCAGTGGAGTATGGAAGTAGTAGGAAAATTCTACTAGTTGGGAGGTACATCAGGAGACAGTGAGGTGGTCCTGGATTTGGGAGACATATAAAATCATAGAATTGTACTAGGGTTGAAAGGTACCTCAAGGGTCATCTAGATCAACCCCCTTTTAAAACTAGCATCAACTACATGGGTCCAAACCCAGGGTCTCCTGGATACAAGGCAAGTATATTGTGTTTTTCCTTCAGGAAGAATTGTAAGGAGAAGGTGGCACAGGGGAGTCATAGGAGGGCTTTAGAGCTAGGAGGCAGGACTCTGGGCTGATGTTTGAAGCAGCTAGGAGAAATCAAATATATTGCTAAGGGAAGGGCTGGGCAGCTAGGAGATCTCATTGAGGGGTGGTTGTAGGGGCCAATGACTGTCACTGTCCCAGCAAGGTGGTTGGCTTATTTCCAGCAGCCTAAGTGTTAAGTTCTCTTTGACAATAGAAATTATACAAAACATGTTAAGGCAGCCACAATCTCTGCACATGGTTTAGAAATGGCACTCCAGTTTAGACTTGCCAAGAGCATTCCTTATTTCAGAGCCCCACAGCTCTATAGAACATAATAGACATCCCTAATTCTGAACACCTTCATGGAAGACCAAATCCCTTATTTCAGGTTCCCTCTGCTCTGAAATGTCCCTTCTTTTTGAAATTTTGATCTGGCAACCGTAGTGCAGCTCCCACTGCCAAAGGATTTAATCAGTCTGTGGCAAAACACTGCAGCAGCCTTGGATGTGTCCCTGACAGAAATAAAGTGGATGGAAGAAGCAATCAAAGGCACGGGAACTCCTGGATGCTTAAGAGCACTCCTTCCTGTAGAACACAACACGTACAGAACCTAGAATAACTTTCATGGATCAAGACCCTTCCGTTTTCTATTGTTTCCTTATCATGAGGTCTTTTGGTGTGATCATGTCACCTGTCATGTCAAGTATTATACCAAACAGCAGGTGGTGCCTGAGCATCAGTATAAGCAGCCAGGTCTGGGAGGACTAGGGGCTGTAGGTTGCAGGAGAAGCTTTCGGTGTGACTGGACAAAAAGGGTGGGAAGCAACCAGCTTGGGGCAGAGAGTGTAGGTAACTAGAGAAGGTGCTGCTGAAAAGGACAGAGCATGCCAGCCTGGAGTGAGGAGTCCAGCAGAGACTATAGCTGTGTCTGTGAGTGGAGAGCAGCCTCAAGAGGAGACCCTGCATGGTAGGATCAGACAGCCACAGCATGGAGAGTTGAGCACCATAGACACAGTGCCAGGCCTGGTCAGTGGGGATTTGAACTTGTAAACTGTTGTTGCAAACTGAGCCCTCTGGGACTGTGGGGAACACCTCTGGAGGTGGGGTGGGACCTGGGCTGTTGTGTTTACTTGCAAGCTTGTTGTTTTTCTGTTCAGCGTTCAACCATTTTTGTATCCTTCTGTTCCCTCTCTCTATGGCCTGCTGGCCTGTGACCACCACCCTTACCTAGCTCTCTCTATACATACTTGCAAACTTTCCCTTGTAGTTAATTCTCTTTGTGTGGTGCTACAATTGGTGAGTTCCCATGGGGCTAGGGGTGGGGTGAGTTTAGTACCTAACTTTTGCAAAGCTAAGCAGGGTCAAGGTAGTCTAGGCTGATATTTGGATGGGAGACTTTCAAGAAACACTAATATATTGGTGCCACTAATTGAACAAATGTCACTCTTCCCTCTGAGTTCATGCTGCCCCAGTAGAGCATCGAGAAGTGCTGTGCTGAGGTTCTAGCAGTGCAAATGCTCCAGTATGGCCTTGGTATATCCAAGCAGAAGGGTCTTGCATTGCTTCTCAGGGGACTGCATTTCTTGACATGGCACTTAGCATTGAACACTATTAGTAGGTAACAAACCTACTCCAGCCTTTGAGGACAAGAGGCAGAGAAGTAGCAGGCAAAAGTTTAAAGGTGTCCAACTCTAGAGAGTGCAGCTACAGTGCAGTGGTTGGTGAATTTCCCAGCCCAGAGGAAAGCCCATGCTTGGAAGGACACCAGCTCCAGCTGGCTACTTTCCACAGGGGTGGCGGAGTGGAAGAAAGTCATTGTGCTGTGATAAGTGACATATGCTTGATGGCAGAGGGAATCCAAGCAGAGAAGGCCCATTTACAGTAGCGCTTGGGGCTCAGCCACCGTCTCAGCTGCGGGGCTACTGCTGACAAAAGCAACATGTCTCCTGGATGAGTGAGTAGCTCCGTTCATGCTGATCGCTCTGCAGCTGGTGGGGTGATATGTCACTGTGCCAGCTCGTGCCCTTTCCGCCTCCTGGCTTGGGAATGAGCTCACCCGGGGACACTGGCATCTCTGTCCATCTCAAAGGGAAACTGCATTTGTGGAGAGGGCTTCTCCAGCTCCCTGCAAGTTGGGATGCTAACATAATTCTTGTAAGTAGTGGGGAGCTCGTGCACAGCTGCAGTAGCTGAAGGCTGGTGTAAGGGTCATGGTGGTATGAGTTATCTGGGATGTGGATGGACTGTGGGGATTAGGACATAGGATCAGGGCTGGAACTGGGAGTCAGAATGCAAGGCTGGGGTCAGAGAGCAGTGTAGGACAAGGGTTGGGAACAAGGAACCAGGGCAAAAGCAAAGACAAGACAGGAAACAAAGAAAAAAAGAGAGTTGCTCATGTGAAAGTTGGACAGCCTTTTATACAGATCTGGGTGTTATGTATTTCTAAGTTAACTGAATTTATACCAATAGGAGACTGCAGTTCCTTAAGTAGATCCTTATGCTGAATCTGCTGATCAGAGTTGGTGGTTATGTTTTCCTTGTTATGCTAAATTAAATGTATGGATTAATCTATGCCTGTGTATGTCTTTGTATTCGGGGGTCATCTAATAATCAATCAGATATGACATGGGGTCCAATCAGAAGTGGGTGGGAGGGCATGGCACCATCAGATAACATGGAGCCCATGTGAGAGGAAGAAGGGCTGAACTAGAGCTCTTTACATAAGACCTTATGAGGACTAGGATGAGGGTAGTCTTGTCTAATGCAGGATCGGAAGGAACTGTGGTAATCACTAGAGAGTCAAGCCAGGATGCAAGGTCAGTGCTGGCAGTCCAAACAAGCAGCGATACCAAGGAGCTGTCCTAAACTAGGGTGGCAACTGACGCATCCCGAGAATACAGGACATCCCCTTGGTAAAAGCTATACCAAACATTACCACATTTAAAAACACACACAAGCATCCACCTCCCTTTCACACTCGCAAATACACTCACAAACACACACAAGAGCACCACATACACGTTCCCCTATCTCCTCCCATTCATATCCTCTCATTCACAAGTGCACACATGTACACACACTCACTGGTGAGCAAGGGACTGCGGGGGCAGAGTGGGGAGGCAGACTTCCTGGGTGCAAAGGAAGAGGTAGGCAGAGGGAAGGCAGGTCTCTTATCACAAGCACCACAGGTAGTGCAAAGGGAGGCCAGGGAGTAAGCACAGCAAATGCCCGCCCAGCAATGAAATGCTCTGGGCAGATGGATGAGCGAGTAGATGAGCATGCATTTAATGGGCTCACTCCCTGGCCTCCCCTTATACCCAATTGCAGTGCCTGTGATAAAAGAACCACCCTCCCTGCCCATTAGCGTTGCACTCTCCCCCCACTCTCTACAGCCCTTAGGTGTTGGAGCAGCATCGGGGTGGGGTGGGGCGGGTGCCTGCTGCTCCAAGCCTGTGCTTCTCTGCTCCCTCTGGTGAATGTGTGCTGTTGCTGCATTGGGGGCAAGGACAGGCAATGCAGGAGCATCAGGCCCCCTGGCTGGGCTCCGCAGCAGTCGTGGCTGGAGGTGGGCTGTCATTTTCAAAGGCCAACAGTCACTTTCCCTTCCCCCTCACCAGCGCCTCTCAGTTGAGAGGTGCTGGTGAGTGGGAAGTGGCCCTTTGCAGCTTACAAGCCCGGGCTGGGACTGCTGCAGACGGTGCAGCAGTGTCAGCTTCATGATCCTTTCCCTTTCCTGACCCTCGAGCTCACCTCTGAGTCCACACTGCCGAAGCCGCTGTTCCCACCCAGAAGTCATGAGATCATGACTGGTGTGTGTGTGTGTGAGAGAGAGAGAGAGAGAGAGAGAAAGTGACCAGCGTGGGCTGGAAAATGCTGGACAAAAATACGTCAGGAACAGACAAGGGAAAACAAAATGGCCACCCTACGCTAAACATAAAGTCCAAGTATCAGTCCTAAGGGAGGATAGAAACACCACAGTGTCAGAGTATGAGGCAAGGCAGGGAGAGCAGGACAAAGCATCTGTAGCATGGCTACCACTACCACCAAGCAAGCACTGGGGCTTGAACTGGCATCCTTGGGACCCTAGAAACAATAGCTAGTTCCATAGTGCCACCACCAAGGTTTCCCTGCAAGGCTCTTTTGTTCCAGTCAGGCCATGTCTCTCTAACCCACTGATAGTTCCCTAGACCCAGGCCTTGTCCCATATTCCCCTGATTCCTGATTGGCTGCCTGCTAGCATATAAAGCTGACTGGCAGTAGTAGGAAGCAAAGCTGTCTGGAACAATTATGTATTTCCTGTTTCTGCCTTACCCTCCTGGCCTTTCCCCTGATCCCCAGCTCAGCCTTGTTCCCCTTCTGGCCCGTATCCAGATACAGGGTTACCACTTCTCCCAGGAAAGCAATGGTGTGTGTGTGAGGGGAGGTTGGGACTATATCTGAGGGTGTGGGGTAAAGGGGCTGCCCTGCCCCTGTCCCCTTTCTGATCCAACCCCATACCCTGCAGAGCATATGTCAGAAAGAGGGCAGGCCAGCTTCTTTAGCCTGCTTCATTTCTAATTAGCTGGCCCCAGCCCCAGCTGGCATTTTCTGTGAGGTGGGGCCCTCCCCCACCACACGACTCTGGGCAGAAGCACCTGCCCCTGCAGATACCATCAGGAGTGGCAGTGGTGGCACCCCTTTCCCCTGCCTCCCACAACAGCACAGAATTGCTGACAACACCTGAGGATGCCACCAAGCGTCCCCTCCCGGCCATGCCAGAAGGTCCTCAGGCCAGCAGCAAGGAGGGGGACTTGTAGGAGCCTCAGGTGCCACCTTAGGACTCTTTATTGCCACCTGCTGTTGTGGGCAGGGGTAATATTCTAACCACCCAACAACTGGTTCTCTAAGAACTTTCTTACCTCATTCCCCCTTTATGTGCATTCTGGTAGATTTTTAACAACTGGTTCTGTCAAACTGGGCCAGACTGGTAGCATTTCACCCCTGGTTGGGGGAGAAGGGAGAGGGGTGCTGTCACTGGGACAGGCACTCCTGCAGGGCTCTGTTCCCTATCTTACCAATGCTACCCCTTCTAGTGCCCTGTTGCTCCCAGAAGCCTGGATTTCTGCAGGTGAGCTGGCAAAATTGGAGCTTAACCTGGAAACTCAGGAATCTCTGGGTCAAACCTGGGGGCGTGGCAACCCTACCCAGGTCTCTGCCCACACTTTGTGCTCCTTATCGGCATATTGACCAGCCTGCAATCACTTCTTGCCACTCCTTTATATAGGCTGCTGCAGGCTGGGCTGAGATTTAGAAAACAGAAAGTGCTCTATAGGGTAAGGTGTGGCAGTGATGCTCTGTCTGGAGCCAGCTACTCTCTGTAAACCCCTGAGATGCTGGTGGCTCTTGGTCCTCACAGCAATCCAGGCTCTTTTGGTCCAAAAAACATGTGGCACATGTGGAAATCTCTTTGAGTGGAATTGGTCCTAAAGTATGGACATGGACTTTCCCTGAACACCCCTAGCCCAAACTGCCTACCTTCTGGGAATGACCCTTATCCTAAATGATATGTCTTTATATCTTCAGTGCACTAGGTAACTCAGGGTAGAGAATCCCAGGGGTCACTTTGTAAATTAGTACAACCTCCAAGGTTGGAGAAGTAGGGGGGTGGGAGTGCGTAAAGGGTGTGTTCAGGATGGGGGAAGGAAGAGGAGGGGCCAGATCATGGATCTGTGTAATTGATCCATCACCCAGCCTTGTGTGCATGCCCTCATTTCTGTAGCTTTCCCCTGAGTTCAGTCTTTCAGTACTTGAGGGTAGGAACTTGAACAGGGGCCAAATAAAAACTAGCTACAGGTCACATTTGGCTCCTGGGCTTGAAGTTCCCAAGTTAACCCTTGAGATAAGTGGTTCCCCAACCCCAATTTTTTGCATGTGATCCCATTTTGAGACTTAAACGTAACTGTAGAAACCCAGACATCATCAAAGACATGCAAATTTGCAGAGTATATCAAACACCACCTCCGATCCCATCTATAGATGGCATGACTCCACTTGGGAATCCAGCCCACAATCTGAGAATCTCTGCATTAGATCCATACCATTCCTGCAAATTCAAAGTCTTGCATTCAATATCAGTATGGGTCTCTCACCACCTAGTGGCAAAAAAAAAAAGTGGAAGAAATTGATATATTTGTAACAGGAAGAATTCCTGAGGAGAGCAAAGAGCAGATATTGAGACGAATGATATAATTGCTTAGAGAGCAGGTGGAGTGGATAGATCATAAGAGACAGATAATGGCTGGAAGGACATGTGGATGGGTCGATGGGAATTAAAAAGTAAATGGCATTTTGGAGATCCATCTCTTTACTGCGAGTGAAAGTGCGCTCCCCTCCACATATGCTCTCTCCTCCACATATGCTCTCTCCTCATATCTTTATCTAGAGTTGCCAGATCAAATTTTGAGAAATATGAGACATGATGGAACTGTGGTGTCTGTACTAAAGGAGTGCAGTGGGATCTTAGATAGTGGACATCCCTTATAAGGGTGTTTTTAGACAAGTGCCTCCCCACCTATTGCTCATCAGTCACTCACCCTTCATGCATGCATGTTGCAAGGTTGAATAGGGTGCCAATGTGGCCCTGCAACATGCATGATGGGTGGGTGATTGGTGGGTAATAGGTGCGGGAAAACCGGTAAATCCGGAATCCGATAATGCCAGTACTGGGCGTACCGGCATTATCGGATTCGACCCGGTAAATCTGGTCCGGTTACCGGATTTTTTTACATTGCAGCCATTTAAAAATGGCTGCAATGTAAAAAAGCCCCACCAAAAAAGTAAAAAACCAAAACCCTCCCCGAGTCCAGGCTGTGCGGGTGGAAGGGGGGACACCCCCCACCCACCCTGGATTTTTGTTTAAAAAAAGAGCCCACCCCCCAGCACCAGCGGCGTCCCCGCAGCCGCCGGTAAGTATAGACCCGATCCCTGGGGTGGGTGTGTGTTCACCCCCCCAACCCCCCAGGGATCACCCCTCCCCTACTAAAGTTGAGTGCACTGCTTACCTTTGCGGAGCTCCGGGTGCGGCGGCGGGCGGTCCGGCGGCCTCAGCGCCGGCTGTGGCTGCCGGCGTCAGAGACGCTCTAGGCCTTCCGGGGAACTTCCGGGTTTCCCCGGAAGGCCTAGAGCGTCTCTGACGCCGGCAGCCACAGCCGGCGCTGAGGCCGCCGGACCGCCCGCCGCCGCCGCCGCTGCCCTCGGAGCTCCGCAAAGGTAAGCAAAGCACTTAACTTTAGTAGGGGTGATCCCTGGGGGGTTGGGGGGGTGTTAAACACACACCCCCAGGGATCGGGTCTATACTTACCGGCGGCTGCGGGGACGCCGTGGCCGCTGGTGCGGGGGGGTGGGCTCTTTTTTTAAACAAAAATCCAGGCTGGGCAGGGTGGGTGTCCCCCCTTCCACCCGCGCAGCCTGGGAGGGGGAGGGGGGAGGAATTAATTTATTTCATTGATTTCAATGGGGACACAGTGCCCCATTGAACTCAATGAAATAAAACCGGTACCGGTATACCGGATTTAATCTGGGAATCCGGTTCTTTGAGAACCGGTAACCGGTAAATCCGGTAATGGGCCCAGGGTGCCTCCCTTAGTGGGTAATAGGTGGGGAGGCGTTTGTCTAAAAACACCCATAGTGTAGTGAGCTATGTGGCTCTGATATAAAGGGTACCCATTATGTTCTATGGAGCTGTGGGCTTCTGAAATAAGGGATTTCCATTCTGTCCTGTGGGACTTTGAAATTAGGGACAAGCCCTTAAAGCAGACCGTCTGACAGCCCTTCTGTATTTTGGAGCTGGTGGACCAGTAGGATTGGGTTGGGGGATGATGAGGGACTGCTACTGGGGAACACTGACGGCTATTGAGGAACAGGTGCTTGTGGGGTATTTGGAGTATTGGGTTGTGAGGGGGGGCAGTTTGGGGGCACCTTGGAGCCACAGACCCAGTATGATTGCAGTGTGGGAAGCAGGGGCTAGCAGGGAGCACCGAGGCGGGGTATTGAGGAAGGAGAGCCTGGGGGTATTCGGAGTATCCGGGTATGATAGGGGCGATTGGGGGGGGGTGTGTGTTTTGGAGCTGAAGGCCAAGTACTGAGGGTTGGGGTGGGTGTAGAGAACACGGGGGGACTTTTCGACGGTCCCACGCCGAGGCTGTAAAAATAAGGGAAGGAAAAAGTGTCAGGGGGTTGGGGCAGGATGGGATATTGGGGGCGGGGGCTGGGTCAGAACGGGAGCTACTGGAGGACCAAAGGGCTTAGTCTCTATGGTTTCTCCTCATCTATGGTGCCAGCCCGGGTAGAGCGTAGGCTTATACGTCATCAGACTGTGCCAGGCTGAGGTTTACTTGGAAGCAGACGGGGTTGGCGGAGTGTAGGAAGTTGGGGTGAGTGAGGGTCCCCGGCGCGGATGGGGTTACTCTCGGGGCGTAGCCGGGGCGTGGGAGGTGTCTGGGACAGGGAGGGATGTTGGGCGTGGGGAATGGAGCGGCGGGGTCTGAGTAGGTGCTGGGGGAGACAGGGAAGGGGGACTAGTGGGAGAGACAAGGGGAGGCGGGAGAGGGGGGTTGGGATGTTGCTGGAGCTATCAGTGATAGCACTTTGGGAAATGGGGCTGGGAGAGGATCGTGGGGAATAGCGCAGAGAAGAGCTGGTAGCTGTGACTTGGACAGGGCTTGGAGGGGCTCTCAGGCGTATTGAAGGGATGGTGGTGTGCACACATTTATCCTTTCGTGACCCAATGAACACGTGGCGTAGCACTGTTGGTATTCCCTTTACAACCGTTTGGCCCATTCTGGTGACCCGGTTATGGGTTGATACTATACCATACTATTAAAAAAAACCAACATAATTGTAAAACTTTTCTCCGCAACCATGTGGGCTAGAGTGTCTCTTTTACCAATAAAAGATGAAATTCTCTCAATTTTATCATAAGAAATGCCATATTGAATCAGGACAAAATGGTTAATCTATCTCCACATCCTGTTGCCAACTTTGGTTGCTTTAGAGAAGTGCACAACAGGTCATAACAGAGTGATACATTCCTCGCTATTCACTCTGCCCACAGCAGCCAAAGGTCTCCTCCCCGACCCTCTTGACTAATAACAATTGATGAATCTAAGAGCACATTCCCACATATAGCAAACCAGCTTCCCTCCCATATATTTACTTGAAGCGTTAAAGACCCTGCGCTGCTTTAACTGTCCTTGCAGTTGTTTTTTAAGTGCATTGACAAGCAGCCAAAACCTACCTTTACAAGTGCGGGTTTGAAATGCCCCGATAAATCCTCCTGTCACAATGTCGGTGTCCGCATGTCAGTTACACAGCGCCTCGCTTCCCCGTCTCTCGGGTCCCGGAGAGGAGCTGAGCCAAGACCCGGGCAAGCGAGGCGCCGTGTAACAGTTACACAGTGCCTCGCTTCCTGGCTGTCGGCTCTGCTCCTCTCCCCTCTCCGGGAGCCGAGAGCCCGGGAAGCGAGGTGCTGTGACAGCTGCTCCTCCTCCTCTCCACTCACCCCCTCACCTGAGGGGCTTGTGGGAATGTGAAAGGTGCAGTCTTTAAAATTGGTGAATGTGCAAATTAAATGCTGGTGTGAATAAATGAAGCGCATTTTTAAATTGCCTGCATTTAGAAATACCAGCATTTTTCTGTACGTGGGAATGGTCTCTAACTTCCAAGAATTTATCCAATTCTTTTTTTTAACCCAGGTATGGTACTGGCCTGCACAGTGTCCTTCCTGATCTGGTGACAGGTTGCTTACATTGCGTATGCCATCTCTCTCCTATTGCCTAGAGTCAGATAAAGATTTTTAGGAAGCTGGAATAGAAAGACATCGTCTTTCTCCTTTGGAATAACACAATTTTTTCTCTGTCCTTGTACAATAGTTATTTCAAGAATTTACAATAGTGTCTAATGCTGGTCATTGCTACCCATTAATATGTACACTTGACACATGCTAGCTGATTTCTGTGACTGGCTGTTTGTGCTGTGAAGATCCAGCAAGTTTCCCTTATTTCAACTTCTGCCTTGATTTCTCACTGCTGCTCCTCTCTATCCAGGTGTCACAGTCTTTCTAGTTCACACCAAGGACATTTAAAATGCTCTTCACAATCTATTCCATTAAGAAGGCCTATTCCTTCTCTCCAAAATAGGGTGACTTCGAATCAGCTTGTTTGGAAAGATTATTAATAATTTTTATAGCACTTTAAGCATTTGAAGTGTTTTACAATTCAGTTCATTATCACAACAACTCTATAAGATAGGTCATTATTGGTCCCATTTTACAGTTGGGGAACTGAGGCTGAGAGAGAGTGACTTGACCAAGGTCACCCACTAAGTTCATGACTAAGAGGGTGTTATCACAGAAGATGGAGCTTCACGTTGACCCTGCTTTGCCCAGGAATTACCTGCCTGTGTGAAGGGCACCCACCAGATGTTTGCCCTGGTTTGAGCAAGGGCAGCTCAGCATCGTGTTATCCCCAGAAAGGCAGAGCATACCATGTTGGGTAACCCAGCCTGAACTGGGACTATGTGCTGTCCCAGGGCCACTGATGGGGTGGGGCACAGGGCAGGCTGTGTTCTGTGCTGTAAAATCACAATTGCAGAAGCAACCGTGACTCTATGATGGTGGGGCGGTGCACATCTGTACTGTGGTTGGAGGAACTGCTGGTCCATCTGCTGGAGTCCTTGTGGAGCCTGCGCAAGGCAGCAGGAGTGGGGCACGAAGGTCTGGCAGACTCCCAGCCTGAGTGTTAACACCCAGAATTTGAGCCCTGGTATCCCGGGTAGGACTGGTTCAGACCAACTGTTCTGTTTTTGCAGACATTTCTGTGAAAACGGCACCGTTGTTTCGTGTTTCAGCCTGAATTCCAATTCCAATCCTGGCTGAAATAATAATAAAAAGGCCTTTTCTACCTACTTAGCTATAGACATGAGAGTTCATCATACTGGAGGTGGGAGTAGCCTTGTATATTAAATGCAGCATTGGTCAAGTATGATTAAAAATGATAAATGACACAGACTCTCCCCTGGAATCGCTATGGACAGAAACTCCATGTTTAAACAGAAACTGGATAGTAGTGGGGCTATATTATTGACCCCCCTGGCCAGGATGCTGACAGTGAATGTGAAATGCTAAGGGAGTTTAGGGAGGGTTCAAAAGTAGACAGTGCAATTATTTATTAATTTATATATATATATATATATATATATATATATATATATA
>QEPC01013912.1:259751-278531 GCA_003113815.1 Sphenodon punctatus | reverse complement strand
GCCATTTTTAAATGGCTGCAATGCAAGAAAAATCCGGTACCCCGGAATCCGGTACCCGGTCCGGATTACCGGGTCGAATCCGATAATGCCAGTACGCCCGATACCGGCATTATCGGATACCGGATTCTACCGGTTTCCCACCCCTAATAGAAACAGTCTCCCATGTACTATTATTCTGTAGACTTGTATGGTGGTCTACGGGATAATTTAATTTCACCTTTGTTGAAGAATATACTTGGGAGATCTCAGGGGGAATATCTCTGCTTTTTGTTAACAGACCGTGATAGCCTTGGTGGCCAAATTCTTGACCCAGGTAAAGATGCAGAGAACCGACTGGCTAACTGAACACCTCACTAAGGCTTTAGAATGATTGGCCTTCTCTATTCTTGACCCTGTTAATTAAATACAGTGTTCCTAGAGGGAATTTTCTGTTGCATCCTTGTCTTGGGCTGTTTTATTTTTTCTTTATTGATAGTTTATATTTTATTTCCTTATGTTTTGTTTGTATTATACGTTCGTTGAATTTTACTTTTTATGTTATGTGTTTTACTTGCTAAGGCTTTTGGCCACACAATAAATTTCAATTTCATTTCTCTCAAGTATGTATGTTAATAAATGTAGTACATATCTTCTGGTAATGTTTATGGTAAATTATGGAATATAGATAGAAAATTTGGACATAATTTCCATGCTTTTTGGCATTTATTTTTTGTTATGTATATTGTTAAATGTTTTTTTAATTGCAATTGTAATTAATTTTTGTGGGTTTTGGAGTTTGCTAGGGGGAAATATTTTTTGTGAAATGGTTTTGAAGAAGTTTTGTTTGTTTGTTTTAGATATGGGTCTGCCTTTAATGTTTTTTTAAAAATATTAGGGGCTTTTTGTTAATAAATTTCCAAGTTTTTTCAGATGGGTTGAATGTGAATTTTTAACCTAGGCAAATGTCCTATTGACTTTAATGGTGGAGGCTTGCACCTGTGGGACTGTGTAGTGAATGAGGTTGTTTTCTAGAAGAATCTAGGTGATGGCCCTCTGTCCTGCTACCATCTAGATTAGATAATATAAATAAATAAATAAATAAATAGAAATAAAAAGAAGTTTGACAGACTCTGGGTGATTTCAGACGTTATGCTTTCGACATTCACCACAGTCAACCGCAGTCAAACGCGGGCGATGGTGAAAGAGCCGTGCACGTGGCCCACATCCAGATGTTCATCACAGTCAAACGCGGGCCGGGGTGAACCTAACCACGCTTCATGAGGTCGGGGCGGGAGGAGGTCCAGAAGTGTGAATGTTCATCACGGCAGGGATGAATGAAAAGTAACTTCTGAATGGAAACCCCCAGCCACGGTGGAAGGAAACGACCATGGGCTATGGTGACGGTACACAGTGTCGCTGCTAGGCAACCAACAACAAGCGGAACATGGAGGGAGATTTAAAGGGCAGGCAGCAGTAGGCAAACGTGTGCTCGCTACCGTCCCTGACCACGCACCTGTGCTGCATATATGTACGCCTCCACCCTCCACCCCCCGGGGCCATTGGGTGCGCACCGGTGGCTGCACAGCCTATGTCGGAAGGGCTAGTGACCCGGGAGCTCAGCCTCCTGCATGGGGGGGTCTGCCGGTGCCGGTGGTGAGGGGGTGGGGGTACACCGGGGTGCCGCTGCACTCCCCCGGTAGTGACTGTGGTGCTGCATTAAGGGTACCCTGTTCTTCCTCCCCCCGCAAGCCCCCCGGGCCCGGGCCTTTGGCCCCCAGGCCGCTGTGTCTCCCTGTGCGTGCTCTTGCTAATGTTCCTATCCATCTAGCAGGTGTGTATGCGTGGGGCTGTCCGGCCTTGCATGCCAGCAGCTGTGCGCTGCCCACTCCCTTCGCCTTCCTCCACAGCGGCTCCATTGTTCCCGTCCTGCCATTATCTGTCGGCCTTGGCAGCCCCTGTCTGCCTGTAAAGCCCCACTGCCCCGCATCCCATGCTGCCCCCACGGCCGCTGTGGCTCAGTCCCTCCAGGAGCTGTACCATGGCAGCTGCACCTCAGCCCGAGGTCCCACTCCGCGGGCTCTGTCTGTGCCTAGACTGCCCGCGAGAGCATGGCCCTTTGCGACCTGTGGTGTTCGCCCATCATTCAGTGCTGCCTGCGCTCCTTGCCCACCCAGCCGGATGCCTATCGCTGCCTGAGCATTGGTATGCTATGCTTTGGCTATGTCGCGACCACTGGCGACTGCTAGGTGCACTGTGAGGAGCTGGGGCTCGCCCCCTTCCCTGAGGGGCGCCTACCGTCCACTCTGGGGGGACTTGCGGCGTGGAGTCCTGCTGAAACAGCCTCCGCCCTGTGTGCGTGCGTGCGTGCGTGCGTGTGTGCACCTTTCTGGGATATGTGACCTGCCTGAGTGAGAGTGGCCCTGCCGTGTCCGTGTCCTACTTCATCAGCGTGCAGGGTGCGCGTGGGTATCCACGCTCCCGCGGGGCTGCCTACTACCGTCTGCTGGAGCTGTCCCATCTGCCCTGGCCTCCTGCGGCTGATTATGGCATGCCCCGCCCCCCCTGGACCTGAGCTGGCGACCCTGTCTGAGGTGTGCGGCCACTCTGATGTGCAACTCGGTATGAGCTGTGCGGATCCCTTTGAGGCCTTCTACCTAATCTGCTTCCACATGGCCGCCCGCGGCTTCTGCCGGGGTCTGTGGCAATGGCCCCCATATGTGCACCTGCTGTCGTTACCACCCCCTCCACCCGATGGTAGCCCCAGCAGCTGGGTCTAGGGCACGCCGGCCTCATCTGGCACCCAGGGGCCTCCTCAGCGCCTTCCTTCCACCTGTGGCCTGGGTGCTGTCACCACTGCCTTCTGCCTCCCTGGCACTGCTGGACCACCTATGTCCCTCCCCCACCCACCTGTCGCCCTCTTGCCTGGGACCTGTGGGCGCCGCCCCGAAACCCTCCAGGTGGCCTCCTGCTGACATGTCGCTGACAGCCCTCTGTCTCTGTGAGCTGCCTCCCCCACCCTTGCGCGCCGCTCTCCTGCACCTGGCCTGGTGGCCCCTGTTCCTTGGGGCTGGGGCCGCTCCCTCGCCTTGGTGGCCCTTGACCGTGGACCGGCCTTCCACCGGGCCTCTGTTTGCCTTGGGGTGTGTGTCTGGGTGGCCCCCTTGCCCTTCCTCCCCCATGTGGGCGGGTGGTGGTGTGGTGGTGTCCATGCCCTTGTCCGGTGCTTCCCCTCGCGCACTGGGTGTGCTTCTCCTCCGGACGCTTGTTCTGTGGCAGGACGTTGTGTTGGTTCCCCCCCTCCTGGACTGGGCCTCGTGCCCCCCTTGCTGCTGCTCCTTCTCCCGTGCCGTTTATCCTCGCGCTCCCGAGCTGTATGCCTCTCCGCTGGGCCGTTGCCGCTTGTGCCCTCAATAAGTGTCTGTTGTACTTCACTGTGCCTTGTGTTGCCTCCTGTCTCATTGGGCTGCTGGGTCCCCCGTCCCCTTGCCTGCTGGGCTCCTGTCCCCTCCCCCTCCTGCTGGGATGGCCGTGCCGGCCCCTCGCCACCCCCCCACCTTCTGTGCTTCCGACCGGCCGTGGGGTTCCCTGTCCCCCCCTCGTGTGTGCCTCCCTCTGTCCCCCTGCTCGGCTCCCCTGTGTTGTGTGTGTATGTGCTGCTTCGTGTGTGTGTGTGCTTCTCATTTTGAAGTGCGCGCGCCTTCCGTGCGGCCGCTGTTTGCGAGCACTGCTTGTGCTGCAGCTCCCTCCACCCCCTCCCTTCGTGTTTCCCTTCCCTGGGCGGGGCCCTCTGCTGTCTTTGGCTTCGTTTGCCCTCCAGCCACCATGTTTGCGTCCGAGCAACCCTGGTGCCTTGTGGGGCTCCCACCGCAGTTCTCGCCACCATGTCACGTTTGTAGGGTTCCCCCGACCCGGCTTCACTCCAGTTGGCCCCAGGCGGTGGTGCAGCCCCTGTCACGTCTGTTGGGGCCGCACGGCTCATTGCGGCCCGCGGTGACGCAATTGTCACCGGGGTGGGATTCACTGTGGTGAATCTTACTGTGTCACGTCTGAAATCACCCTCTGTCAAGACTAAAAAGTTTCTTCATCTCCAATTTATGTGACAAAATCAAAGTGCATTGCCTTCTGTTCCTTTTCAGTACTGTACTGCCATCTTGGATTTTGTATCAGAACAGAAATAAGGTATTTCAAGTTTAATGTCTTCACATTGATAAGAGAATGTATGAGCTAAATTCTGTTCAGACTTCAATCTTGTAGAACCCCTATTGACTTCACTGAAACTGCATGGCCACCAATGACCAAATCCTGTTGCTTTTACAAATACCTTAACTTCCATTGTGGCTGTTTGCACAAATTTGGTCATACATGGATAACTACAAGCAATATTACAGGGAATTATGTGTATAAATCCCATGTGCTTCCATAGATTCAATAATAAAATCTAAAGTTTCATCAGTAGTTTTGCAATGGCCTTAACATGTGCTTAACTTTTTGCACTGATGATAATTCTCTTGACTTCAGTGAAACTACTTGCAAGCCCCAGTCCTACGTATGTATGTGTACAGCACATCAAATTGGGTCTCTGCAGGGTTTAAGGACTAAATTACAAGCTTGAATTCTATGAAATACTGCTCAGCCCAGTCTTCAAAATGCTCTTCTGACACAAACCTCATTTCAGGGTACAAGATCTATATGTTTATGTATTTCAGAAAGAATGTATCTTTTTAGTTCTATTCTGCCTGTGACATATCCTTAAAATGTATTAGTGCTCTTTGATATTTGAAAAGAATAAGATTGAGCTAGGCTTGCTTTTTGTGTGTGTGTGCAATGAGAAGGCCTTCTAGCACCGATATGAGATGCACATGAAAACAGGTGAAAGCTAGAAATATTTTAGTCTCAGATCAATATTTCATCAGTAACACACACCTTCTGATTTAAATGATGCGTTAGCAACTTGACTAGTGCAGAATTTAACACTCCAATCTCAGTTGAACTAGATTTTCCTGCACATATTTAACTCATCATTAAAAGGTAATTAAGCAAATATAAATGTTTTCCGGGGGGGGACAGGAGGAGGCGAGGGGGTCAAATTAGGGGTTACAGTGTTGTGGAGGGGGTTTGGGAGGAGGAGCGGGGGTTGGGTTAGGGTTTGGGTGTTGTGGGGGGGTCTGAAGGAGGAGCAGGGGTGTGGGGCTCAGGTTAGGGCTCGGGGGTGTGTGTCTGGAGGAGCAGTACGGGGTTGGGTTAGGGCTCCCTAGGCGCAGGTAGCTGGGGCTCTGCAGAGCCACCCCAGAGCAGCTCTCGGCTCTGCACAAACGGAGGAATATTCCCACCTGCAATGTGGGGATTTCGGCGGAGGAGCTGGCTGCAGCGGTGGGGGAGCCAGACTGGCTGGGCTCGGAAGCCAGCATTGATCAACATCATCAGAGCGAGTGGGAGGGAGGTGGCAGCAAGTCCCTCCCGCCCCCCCTTCCTCCTCAGTCACCACGCTGCTCAAGTTTCTGAGAAGTATGGGCGCTATTGCGCATGTGTGAGCCAGCAGAATTGATTTTTTAATTTGTAATTATTCAGTTTTGGCTGTACCAATCATTATCACACTACACCAGCACTTGATGTTGATCTCATGCTCCAAGGCTGCGGAATCTGGGGGCTTAGCTTGTCCAGGCAGAGGAGATATTGCACACAGAGAGAGCAGACACGGTCTCTGCCGCCGACCACCCCACATACGCGCACCTCATCTCTGGGATGCGCCCATCGGGAAAGGGACGCAGCCCCAGCGTTTCCGCGGGCAGTCGCGGGCGCTTGCCTCATAGGCAAAGTAGCACAGACTTGCATAGGCACCAGTGAGGCTGTCCGGCCAGCTCAGGAGCAATTGCACGGCCAGGGAATGCCACAGCTCACACAGGGCCATGGTCCCACGGAAGGTCCAGGTATGGGGGGCGCTGGGGTGGAGGGGCCTGCAAGCCCTGGGGAAGCCCTACCAGCCATGGTCCAGCACGTGCCTGATACTAACTGGAAGGCAAGAGGGGGCCCATAATCCGTGGAGGGACGGGAGGGGAAGCAGGGGAACTCCAAAGCCAAGCGATAAGGCCACAGGCTGCAACATTGCCCGGCTAATGAGCGAGGTGTGGGATGCGGACCCTGCCCAGCTGCTGGCACCGAGCACACATACAGGACATCCTACACACAGATCAGGGCGGCGAGGACAACAGGCAGCCAAAACACAGAGGTGGGAGGTGATGACAGCAGGAATGCAGCTGCAGCCCGCACACGCCCGCGCGCAAGCTGGACCATGCAGGGACCGCAGGTGTGTGCAATGGGGTGCCCGCTGCCGCCCCGCCCCAGGCTCCATGCAAGAACTGGCCCAACCGGCGGGGGCGGGGGGACACAGCACAGGTGAATTGGGGTCCCCCGGCCGTTAGGCAGGTCGTGAAGAGGGGGTGGGGCGATACGTGACCCAGACTATAACGGGTGTGCCCCCAAGCCACCTGGGGCACCAGTCACCATGGAGCTGGGGTGATTGGGCGCTTGCGGGATGCACCTAGCAGTCTATGCAGAGTGGTACCGCTCGCATACGGACCTCTTGCGCATCCAGACCGCAGAGGTGCACCTGGCCACCCGTCTGCGGGTGAGTATGGCCTGGAGCGCTGCTAGCGCCCGGAGAGCCCACCACAGGCGCAGGCACTCCCTGGCCCAACTCAGGGCCCAGAGGGTGTCCGGAACAGCCAGGTAGGCCCTCCTCCGTGCCCGGAACCGGGCCGCAGTGCTCTACGAGGTGGCCGGCCGGCTCCAGTGGTGGAGGGAGACCATGGGCCGCGCTGCCCAGCTCGCTATGCCCATTGCCTAGCAGCTATGGGTCACGGAGCGGGCACAGGGGTGGTGGGCCAGTGTGTTGGCTCAGTGGGACGAGGCCTTCTGGAGAGTACACTTTCGGATGGACAGGCGCACCCTCCTGCGGCTCGCGGAGCTGTTAACGCCCTGGCTGGAGCAGCAGCACCCCCCCATACGGACCCCCATTCCCATGGTCCAGCGGGTGGCCATCAGGGTCTGGGCCCTTGCAACACCCGATTCCTGCCGGTCTGTCTTGCAGCATTTCGGTGTTGGGGTGAGCACCGTTGCCGGTATCCTGCGCGACGTCTGTGAGGCGGTGGAGGGCATTCTCCTGGACTGAGCGATCCAGCGGGTGGACCAGGAGGCCTTGATGGCCGGCTTCATGGCTGGAGGGTTCCCCAACTGCATGGGTGCCGTGGACGGCACCCACATTGAGATCCTCCACTCCTCCGATGGAGAGTCCACGGAATATGTCAACAGACACGGGTACCACTCCCTGTAGCTGCAGGCGGTTGTGGACCACCGGGGGCGGTTCATAGACATTTTCACGGGCCACTCAGGGTGCAGACACAATGCGCAGATCATGATCATCTCACCCTTCTATGCCCGGATGTACCGTGGGGACTTTGCGGACATGGGGATGACCTGGATTGAGGGGGTGCTGATGCCCCCCTGAATCCTGGGGGACCCGGCCTACCCACTCACCCAGTGGCTGATGAAGTCGTACCCAGTCGCCAGGAACCCTGTGGAGGCGCTGTACAACACCTGCCTGTGTGCAAGCAGAACCGCGGTCGAGAGGGCTTTTGGGGCCCTCAAGTATCGCTGTAGGAGCCTCGCGGGCCGCCTCGACTACACGGTGGAGACCTCGGCCCTGGTGATCGAAGCCTGCTGTGTGCTGCACAGTGTGTGTGAGACCAATGGGGCTGCCCTTGACTACCCCTTGCCCCAGCGCCCTCTTGGCCCCGTGCCTGTGAACGCAGAGAACCCGCGGGAGTACCGGTACACAAAGCGCATCTGTGCAGCCCTGGCCAGGCAGATCAGCCAGGAGGCCGAGGCGTGAGGGCATCGACCCCCGTCTCCATCACCCTGGGACCCCCACCAGCACCCTGGGTGTGCCCCTTGATGCCCACCCGCCCCCAGTCCCAGGCTTCTGAACAGAACCACAGCGGCTACTGTTGTGCCCGTACGTTTATTGTGACCACCACCTACAGGTGCCCCCTCCTCCACCACCAGCCACCTCCCGGTGCCGTGTCCCCCCCCTTAGGCCGCCCTCCCCCTTCCCCCCACGTCTCCAGGGCCTCCCCCGCGCCCTCTCCGAGGGGCCCTCCCCTGCCCGAGGGGCCTGGCATCGGGGCCAGGGCAGGCAGGTTGCCCGGCAGGGCGGCTGCCATCACGTACGCGCTCATGGTCCCCGCGTGCAGGAACAGCGATGTGCCGATGTCATGGGAGTGGTCCATCTTGGCCGAATGCTCCTTCACCATCCTGTCGATGGCCTGTTCCAGCCGCCCAAACGCCTCCACCTGCCTGCTGTGCTCCCGGCGCTCCTGCCTCCATTCCATTCAGACCTCCGTCTGCAGCCTCTGGTCCCTTGCCTCTGCTTGTTGTACGGCCCTTTCGGTGGCTGCTTCCATCCGATCAATGACCGCGATCATCTGCTCTCCCTGTTCGGGGGTTGAGCGGACTATGTCCTCCGCCTGCTCCTCCTCTGGTGCCGTACCCATGCCCGGTGCTCCCGCATCCGTTGCGCTGGGGGCACGGGACCGGCTTCCTGGGGCCCCTTGGGTCGCCCTGTTGGGGTACACAGGGGTTGGTTAGGTGCCCCAGCTTCCCACCCCCTATCCCGTGGCACGACTGGGGGGTCATGCCCCCCCCTCGGGTTGGCATCCGGTGCCCTCCCCCGATGTTCCCCTGTGCCCTGGCCCCCCTCTCCCACACCGCGTGCCCCTCGCCCGGCCTCCCCCGGTGCTGTCTCCCACCCCCCACGTGCCGGTGTGCCTCACCTGGGACCTCTGACTGCTCCCCGGGCTGCTCTCCGCCGTCCTCCTCACCCGCCTTTCGCAGGTGCCGGGGCGTGCCGTGCCCTGTGGGGATATGGGAGGGGTTTGGCGGGGGTGGGCTTAACGTGTCCCCCTGCGGCCCCCCCGGGTCCCCTTCCCATGGTCAGGGTTGCCTGGGGTTGCTGGGGGCGGCCTAGTGCCCGGTGTGTCCCCCTCCCCCCCTTGGCCCATCCTCACCCGGACAGTGTCCCCTCCCACCTGCTTGCTTACCCTCGATGTCTGTCTCGGAGCCCTCCAAGGCCGGTCCCTTGGTATTGCTGGGGTCCTCCTGTGTCCACTGGCTGAGGGTAACCAGTGTGCCGGCCTCGGATTCTCCCGGTTCGGACAGGGGCTGGGGGCTCTCGGGGCTGGTGTGCGAGGGGGGCCTGCTGGTCCCCGAGGTCCCGGGGGCGTTCCTCTTGAGGGGCGGGGCTCCTGGAGCCGGTGCCTTCTAGGGGGGCAGCGAGGGCAGGGGGTACTTCAGCCCGTTCCCTGCCCTGGACTACGGCACTCCCCACGGGGCGACAATGGAGCCCTTCATGTGCAGGATGCGGTCCAGGGCGTCATAGTAGGGGGCGGTCCGGGCTCCATGCCCGGTCCACCGGTTGTTGTCCTGGATGGCCTTGTACCCCCTCTTGACCTCCTTGACCTTCGATCTGCACTGGACCATGGTCCTGTGGTACCCCGTCGCCTCCATGTCCCGCACGATCTCCTGGTAGACGTGCTTGTTCCTCTGGTTGACCACGAGCTCCAGCTGATGCTCCAGGGTCCCCCAGATCCTAATAAAGTCCTGGGTTTCCCTGTGCCCCCATTGCTCCCCTTGGTGGTACGGTCGTCTCCTACGTGGGCCCTCCCGGTCCTCATCCTCCTTCTCCTCCTCCGCCTCCTGGTCACCACCCGTCTCGTCCGGGGACTTGGACTCCCGGGTCCGTTTCCGTGTCTGTGGGTCATAAGCAGGGCCCCGAGGGATCCGTGGGTCTGCGAATCGCAGATTTCCCGCGGAATTCCCCTCCCCCCGCGGAATCTCCTGCCCCGCTTACCCCAGCGCAGAATTTCCAGCCTGCGCTGCGGGGACGCGGGGCAGGAGATTCTACGGGGGAAGGGGAATGAACAAACCCTCGGGGCTTCCCCTCCCCAGCCTCCCCACTTGCCAGGGCCCTTTAATTTGCTTACCAGGGATGGCAGCAGCAGCTGCTCCGTCCAGCGTGCTCTTTTCCTGCTCGTACTTCCTGGCCCCTCCCGACGGGGCTCTCAGGGCGACGCAGCCGGATGACGTCATCTGGCTGCGTCGCCCTGAGAGCCCCGTCGGGAGGGGCCAGGAAGTACGAGCAGGAAAAGAGCACGCTGGACGGAGCAGCTGCTGCTGCCATCCCTGGTAAGCAAATCCTTTGGGTTTTTTTTGGGGGGGTGGGAGTCAAGCACGCCCCAGCAGCTGGGGAGGGCAAGCCCCGGCAGCTGGGGAGTGGAGGCCCTGAGGGTTTACCAGTGCGGGGGGAGGAGGAGGCAAACCAAGCCCCCCCCCCGCATGGTAAATCGCGCCGAGGCGCAGAATTGGCCCCTGACTCCCGCGGAATTTTTAAAAAAATTCCGCGGAAGAATCGGGGCCCTGGTCATAAGGGTGTGTGTGTGTGTGTGTGTTGGTTGCCAGGTTGCCTCATCCCCACGGCCCTTCCCCCTGTCGTCCCCCCGCTGGCCCGCCCACCCCCTTTGGTGCCCCTGTGCCCTTGCACACACACCCCTTTCGGTCCCCTTACCCGTTTCCGGGGTGCCTCGTCCCTGGGGCCGGTTGTTGTCTCCGGGGCAGCCTGCCCTGGCTGCTGCTGCTGCTGCTGTCCCTCCACCGCCTCCATGTGCAGCACGACCACCGCCTCCTCCGCCTGCGCCTCCACCTGCTCCTCCTCCTCCCTTGCTCTCTCGCCCTCCGCTCTCCTCTCCCTTCCGCCTCGCTCCATCCCGCCACATCCCCCTGCTGCTGTGTGCCCTTTAAATCTCCCTCCCCGGCCTGTGTTGTTGCTCGTTGCCTGGCAGTGACGCTGCGTGGTTTGTCCCCGACTGGGAATAATTTTGCTTGATTCCGGCCAGTGGTTGCTGTTCGGATGTTACTTTTTGTTGTTTCCCGGTGGGAATCGCTTTGACCACGCTTTCGGAGATGGTCTGGGCCGGACCTCCGGAAGGGTGGTTGATTTTGTCCCCTGCTGGGGATTGACTGTGGTGAACATCTGGCGGCCGCCGAACAGATGTTCAGGGTGCTTTGGCCCCGCCATGGGGTTGAGTGTGGTTGACTGTGGGTATTTTCAGACCCATTGATCCCCTGCTGGGATCAAACCGGCACGTCCAACAGACGTGTCGGCTGATCCCGGCGGGGAATCGGGGAGGGGGCGGGGCCACACGGCTCAATGTGCGGCTGCACAGCCCCGCCCCCCATGCTCCCTAGGCCGCCCGCCCTCTTAGGAGACGGGAGGGCGTCGCAGCCAATGCAGCCGCAGCGCCTGCCCACCCACCCCCCAGGGAATTGACCACGGCCCGGAATCCCGCCGCTGATTCCGGGCCATGGTCAGGGGACAGACGAGACGATCCCCTTGATCACAGGAGGGAATCACATTGAACACGCAAACGGAGATGATGAACATCTGGCGGGCGGCTTCCGTTCACCCCAACAGACGTTACAGGACCACGATCACCATGTGGGAATTCCCCGTGGTTGAGTGTGTTCTCCTAACGTTTGAAAACACCCTATGTCTGTTTACATCCTACAGTCAGGTAAACTAAGTTTGATTGTGGCTATGTGGTCTTTAGTGTATAAGAATCAGAAGTTTGTATTTGTCTCTAGACCAGTCTCCTCTGAAGCCTGAATCAGGCTGCTGTATATTCTGCACAGTGGTCAGGTCTGAACATAGACTAGGCCCTGTATATTATTATATATAGGATTCTAATAAAGACAAAGCCTTTCTCCTTGGCACTGGAACCAAGAGAAGGGATTGTTCCACCCAGAATCCCCTCACAACCATTTTCTCTCCCTCCCCAGGTCTAATTCACCATGATGGAAACAGGTGGGCGTCCTTCAACTGGCCAAGTTATCCTGCTGGCCACCAGCTCAGCTATCACAGCAATTCTGTACTCCATTTACAGGCAGAAATCAAAAGTTGTTAACAACATGAAGGTGAGGCATTGCGGGGGTTTGTAGTTTTGTTGTTAAATGTTTTCACTTTCTCATTTGGCTTGTAACGTTTTAATGGAGTAGCAGGCTGTAATCTCCATACGGAATGACAGAATAAATGTTCCTTGATTGATCTATCTTATTCCTATGAAACCATTTTTCTCACAGTTGAATCGTTCTGTTTGTCTGCTGGGTGTATTGTGAGCTATACTTTCACTTGGGAAGATGTAGCACTTATTCTGTTCCTGGAGTGTAATTGCTTTCTGTTGCTCTTTCATATATTTATTTTTAAACTGGTGTAGTGGCTTTCCGGGTCAATTTGTGCCATCTAGCTAAGTTTTCATGGATTATGTTTATTGCATACTTTGCATTTATCATGATTGGTAATACCTTCTAGTGAGTTAAGAAGGGGAGAGGGGGGGGGGGGGGGGAGTGTTTATTAAAAGTGGAGAGAGAGAAGATACTAAAATTTTCACCCAATTTGAACCACATAACACCATTTTTGTGCTTTATCTTGTCAAGAGGAACCTGTGAAGCCTAGTGGATAAGGTGTTGGACTTGGAACTGGAGACCAGGGTTCAAAATCGTGGTGTGCGATTCCCAAGGCACTCTCTCTCAGCCTCCATTCCTTATTGGTATAACAACTTGCTGAGCTGTTTGTTCTGAGAGTGAACCAGATAGGAACTGCAAAGCACTTTGAACACTGAGAGCATTATATAAAAATAATACATAGTTTATCACACTTATTATTATTTATTTGTTATATAGCACCAGCAGTGTATCTGGCGCTGTACAATCAATAGTTATAGACAGGTCACTACCCCGAGGAACTTACAATCTAAGAGACAAGGGAGAGGTGAACATCGGGAGGACAAGAGTACATTCATGAAGTTGCAGGTGCACGTGCTTCACTTAGTTACAGGGAACTAGATTCTGAATGAGGGGGAAGAGGACGCAGTTTCACTCATGACAAGCTAGGGAAGGCCTGATGGAAGAAGGTAGGTTTTCAGGAGGGATTTGATTGTTGCGAGAGAGGGAGCAGAGCAGAGCAGACGTATCCAGGGGGAGAGTTCCAGGCATGAGGGACAGAAAGGGAGAAGGGGCAAAGACGTTTGCGAGCAGGAGAGGGGTGAGGGCAGAGGAGGAGCGAAGCTCCCGGGCACGAGCATGGCGGGATACAAGAGCTGAGAGAGATGGGGGAGCAAGACCATGAAGAGTCTTGAAGGTGAAGACCAGGATCTTGTGCTGAATACGTTCATGTAGAGGGAGCCAACGTAGGGCAGAGAGGAAGGTGTGACCGTGGTCGGAGTGTCGTGCAAGGTGGTTGATTTTGGCCACAGAGAGTTGAACAGAGATTGGTGTGTGTGTGAGACCGAGCAGGGGAGACCAGTAAGGAGGAAGTTGCAGTAGTCAAGGTGAAGAGGTGACTTGAGGCGTGGAGTAGGGTTTTTGTGGTGGAAACAGTAAAGCAGGGCTGGATTTTAGCAATATTATACAGAGCAAAGTAACAGGATTTAGCAACAGCCTGGATCTGAGGGGCAAAGGAGGGGGAGTGGTTAAAGATGAATCCCAAGCTTCGCACCGGAGGGACTGGCCAGATGGAGCCTCTCTCAATGGAGATTGAGAGGGAAGTAGGAGAGGAATGTTTTGGGGGAAGATGAGGAGTTTGGTCTTGGCCATAGTACGCTTGAGTTGGCGGTGAGACACCCAGCCAGAAATGTCAGCAAGATGGTCAGCAGTATGAGACTGGATGGAGGAGGAGAACACGGGAGTAAAGAGAGAGACTTGTGTGTCGTTAGCATACAGGTGATACCGGAAGCCGTGGGTTTCAGTATGTTTACCCAGAGGAAGAGAGCCCAGGACCGAACTTTGGGGAACTTCCACAGAGGGGAGGTGACGTAGAGGAGGTACCTGCAAGAGAAATGTTGAAGAAGCAGTTCGAAAGATACGTAGAGAAGCAGTGAAGAACAGTGTTCTGGAAACCAAGGGAGTATAGCAAATCCAGGAGGCGGCCATGGTCAACAGAGAGATCGAGGAGAACAAGAACAGAGTAGAGACCTGTAGACTTGGCTAAGAGAAGGTCATCAGTGATTTTGGTAAGAGCAGTCTCAGCTGAGTGGAGAGGGCGGAAACCCAATTGCAGGGGGTCAAGAGAGAAATCTGAAGAGAGGAAATCAAGACAGCGCATGTAGACAGCCTGCTCGAAGGGTAGGAGCAAAATGGGGCAATGATGGCTGGAAAGATTGTAGAGGTCGAGTGTCCACCTTAAAGATAGGGGAGACCATTATGGACTAGATTTTCAAAGGCAATTGTGGCACCTAAGCAAGTCAATAATGAGTTTTAAGTGTCATTTCTTAAAAATGAGTCCCTTTCTCTCTAATTAGATACTCATTTCTTTCTTCTATATAGGGAGCTAAAAAAGTTAATCTAGACCAAGATCTGAAGAACATTCTAATGGAAGCCCCGGGAAGATGTGTCCCATATGCAGTTATTGAAGGTATTGTGAATAAAGTGTTTAGGTCTCCAAAGATTGCAAATGTATACTCCCACCCATTCCCCTGCTTATCTTCTGTTCCCTTTTAAAAAAAATCTGTTCTTCAGCATCTCTGATGTCCGTATAGTTAAAACAAAGGACATTGATCATCCAAAATAAACTGGAAGAAATTTTGCTAATAAAGGGAGGCTTGGTCCGTTCTTATACTAAATAGTTCCGCAGACTTCCAAGCGACTTCTGCTCAATCCCACACCTTATAGAATGTGAAATGCTTCTGGCAGGTCTTTGAGAGACACTTTATTTTGCACGTTAGACTATAAGCGTGGTTTTACGTGCTCTGCAATCTCCCTCAAGACCTACCTCTTGTCAGGCTCCTTGCCACCATAAGATGCTTCTCCTTATATCTTATCCTTCAGGCCCCACCTCTTCCTCCTCCCATTGAAACTAAGCTAAGCATGTGCTCCTGCAGATTCTGAGCTTCTTGGATGTATCCCTATCTCTCCCTATGTCCCTTGCCCCTCTGTGTCAATCCTAAATTGTAATTTTCAAAAACAAAAAACTTAGTTCAACAACGAACAATTTTTTTGAAACTGCATTAACTCTGTCCTTTCACACACAATTTCTGTCAACCCGAATCTATCCAGGTGTCTACAGTAACAGTGTCAGAAGTTCATTGTATAAAGTGTACACAATTTGTATACATGTGAACAACAGATTTAAGGCAGCTTTGAAAAAATCGTTTGTTGTCAAATTATGATGATATTCATGCTTACAAGGGAAAAAATATGATAGCTAAGTTAGTGAGATAGTTTAGTTAGTGATAAATATTAATAAGAGCAAGTATGTATGGTAAGGAATTAAGTACATATCCTATGTTTATGTTGATGGTAAATTATGAAATATAGATAGAAAATGTGGACATAATTTCCATGTTTTTTGGCATTTATGTTTTGTACGTTGTGAAATGTTTTTTGAATTGAAATTCATTTTCATGCATTTTGGAGTTTAAGTTGCAGGGGAAATGTATGTTATGAAATGGTTTTTGGAAAGGAAGGGTTTTTTTTGTTTTGGAAATGGTTCTGCCTTTAATGTTTTTTTAAACTGTTACGTTTTTTATTTTTGAAAATTTGAACATTTCCAAGCTTTTTGTGATGTGATTAATATAGTAATGAGAGTGTTAATATATCTCATATTTTGGAATTTTAATTCTATTCTCTAAGGTGTTTGCAATTCTCCCCAGTTTTGTGTCACCAGTAAAATTGAGACGTCCATGCCTTCATCTTATGAAGTTATTGATTAGCACTCGGCATGGTTAAATATACTTTGGGGTTTGCAGCCCTTGGACTAGGGGAAGGGATGTCTGGAGTTTCCTCTAAGATGTTTTCCCTCATAGAACTCATGCTTGTGTGCGATTGTCAAACCCAGGGATCTTCCCAGGGATTTGGGATTAGGCATTTGAGCTCCAACTTCCCATATTATGGAGTAGATTATTTTGAGATTAGCAGATGCTCTGCACCCCAAGAGAGGCGCGATTCGCTTTGCAGCAGGGTTGAGCTGGCTGGAGGATTGAGAGCCACACGTGGTACAATCTGCCTTCCCCCTAGGGCATGTGTGAGTGAGGCTGGAGTGGGCCAAGTCTAATTGTGGCTTCTGGATTGGGTGTCTCCAGTGACACCCCCACCGGTAGGGTGTAGCTAGGCTGTGTGCTGGTAGCGGCTGGGTGACTTCAGCCCCAGCGCACTGGGCAGGACTAGGCTGGTCTCTTGGTGCTGGTGGCGGATGCAGTCTTCCGTGGGGTGGTTCTGGCAGGGACATGCACATCACTATAATACATAGAGTGTGATTGCTACACAAAGTAGTTTAGATGAGATCTTTTCTTGGGCCAACTTTCATTGCTGAGAGTATGCAAGCTTTGGGGCCACATAGGAGTCACCACTATGTCCAGGAGCTTGCACAATCTCACCAACAGGAGTTGGTCCAACAATACCTTCTGAACCTTTTTGTCTCCATATCACACGTTGGGGACAAGCACAGCAGATACTATACTGTAGCCATTATCTTTTGGAGCTGTTCAGTTAACCATCTTTTGCTTTCATCAGTCTGGCAAGCTAAGAAATGTTTGTCTAAGTCCATAAGCCACCACAAACTATCCGCACTTGCCAGATAGTTTGCTACCAGTGCAGGTACATCCAATATAGCTATTCCTTTGTGTATATACAACAAGAACATGAGAATCAGGCCAGCAAAAGATGCAAGCACCTGAGTCACCTTGACTTCAAGAGACCTCCAACCATCCTTATTCCTCACTCCCCACATAGTGTCTCCAAACCCCCTCCCTGTGTCCATGCCTCTGTCCCATGCAGAGCCCCCAAACACCTCCCTCCCTGTCTCCATGCCTCTCCCTCACAGAACCCCCAAACCCCTTCCCTCCATCACCACGACTCACACGCCACACACCCCTTCCTCCCTGTCCCCATGCCTCACGCTTCCCTGCACAGAACCCCCAAGTCCCCTCCCTCCTGTCCCCATGCCTCATCCCACAGAGCACTGAAGCTCCCCTCCCCATATTTTTCTCCACACAGAGCCCCCAAGCCCCCTCCCTCTCTGTTCCCATGCTCCTCTCCCTAACCCCCTCCCTGTCCCCATGCCTCCCCCCAGAGAGCCCAAACTCCTCCCTCCCTGTCCCCATCCTCTCTCCCCACACAGAGCCCCCAAGCCCCTTCCCTCCCTGTCCCCATGCCTTACTGTCATCTTGTCCAAGTTGTCTCTCCCCCTTGTGGTCTCAGTTTCTCCGCGTGGCTGTGTGTGCAGCAGCTTCAGCCTCTCCCCAGGCTCCTCCCTCAGCGAACCTGTTCTGCCCGAAGCAAGCTCTCTCCCTTCCCTCTGGTAAAGTGGGGAGGGGGGAGCTCTCTTCCTCCCTCCTCCCACTCAGCCAGAGCGTCTAGAAAAGATGCTCAGAACCCTAGGCCTTGCTGATTGGCTGGGCTTCTCCATAGGAACCCAGCCAAGGAGCCTTGGCACCTCCCCCAGTCCCTCCCCAATCTCCCAGAGTAAATCGCTTCTCTGGGACGGCGCCCAGCGCATGCTCGCTGGGGAAGTGACTCCTCGAGAATCCCCCCTCCCTTCTGCTTAGCCGGGCCACAGGGGAGCAGAGAGAGGGGAGGAGGAGGCAGTCCCGCCTCCCCAGCAGCACCCACCACTGCCTGGCCCCTCCCCCAGCCCCAAGAGTGACTGTGACTCGGGGAGGGTGAAGCAGAAGAAATGAAGCCCCCCAGCCTCCCTGAAGCACAGATCCTGTGTAGGGCTGGAGGCTTTTCTTATCAGCTGTCACTGAGAGGCAGAACAGCTGATCGCTGGCTCTCAGCCAAGAGCTGATACAGACAGGGCTGATTTAAAGAGCCTGCAGCTGCAGCACACAGGATCTGCACTGCAGGGAGACTGGGGGAAGCAGGCAGACAGTGGGGACAGGCTCTGGACACATTGACAGTCTGAGGAGCGTTGGGGTGGGTGTGTCCGCTCAGACCACAATCGCCCCTGCCAAAATCCCTTCTACCACCACCACCACCACCGCCACTGTTGAGCCGGGTCTTTGGGTCTGCAGCCTTGGAGCGTGAGATCTAGATCAAGTGACAGAAGAGACTGACAGAAAAGGAACTCCCTAGAAGGCTCTCCCTTCTCTAATAGGAGGAACCAGAAGCCTCAAGGGTCTGGGAGAAGATCAGGCCTTCCCTCCCACATTTAGCCAGTGGGTCCTTTTGTGGCATCCTGTCACAACAAGCAACAGAAAATTGCTTATGAGCATGGGACTTTCCTAGCTGTTGGCCCAGAGGATCCAAGACTATATAGGGTGAGGCAGCTAGTAGCTGTAAGCCCTACCTGCACTACTGGTGGCATAGACCTGGGTTTAGGGGTGGCTGGAGCCCAGGAACCCTCAACCCTGTTGGACTGAAGGACTCTATCAGCTACTTTCCTGCCTGCCTCGCTGCGCTGAGCCACCTTGCTGCTGAGGAGGAGGAGGGGGTCCCTGGTGCTGCCGCTGCTTCACTCCGCTCCGCTTTGCTGACACCTGCGGGGATAGAAAGAGACCCTTGTGAGTGCTGGGGGGCTGGGGGGAATGTAGAAACCAGTTGTGAGAGCTGGTTTGTCCCCTCCCGCACCCAGAAATAGCCGGGGATTTAAAGCCCAGCGGCTCCTGCCGCAAGCCGCAGGTCACAGCACTTTGAGGCACTTAGGGGCCGCAGTGGGTGGCGGGGTTCTTTTTGTTCAGGGCTAGGGAGGTGGGGTGG
>QEPC01013912.1:212110-245899 GCA_003113815.1 Sphenodon punctatus | reverse complement strand
GTGTGTCGTGGATTGGATTGGGGTATACGTTAGGAGAGGGGGAGGAGGAAGAGGGATTATTTAGGAAGATTGACGTGGGGTTGGTGGGACCACCTCCCCCTGGTGAGAGGAGGGTGGAGGTGGTCAGGTTTCCCTCGGTGGCAGCGGGGGATAACTGTGATGAGCAGGTTGTTGATGGGATCTATCCTGTGTTTGTGGAAGAGATTATGGAGTGGTTTATTGGATGAGTATAGGGAGGGGATTGGGAATATGTGGGTTGTATTTTTTCTGTTAAATTGTTAAATTGTATATCATGTTAGCTTTGTTGATGTCTCTGAGCCCCTGTGTGGCAAACTCAGAAATATTATGTGTTGTAAGCCGCCTCGAGACCTTCGGGTGAGAGTGCGGGATAGAAATAAACATGGATTTGGATTTGGATTTAGTTACAGGGAATTAGGTTCTGAGTGAGGGGGAAAGGATGCAGTATCACTCATGACGAGCTAGGGAAGGCCTGATGGAAGAAGTGGGTTTTCAGGAGGGATTTGAAAGTTGGGAGGGAGGGAGCAGAGCGAATGTATCCAGGGAGGGAGTTCCAGGCATGAGGGGCAGCAAGGGAGAAGGGGTGAAGACATTTAGAGGAGCAAGTGGTTCACGAGCAGGTGAGGACAGAGGAGGAGTGAAGCTCCCGGGCAGGAATGTGGCAAGCTACAAGAGTGGAGAGAGATGGGGGAACAAGGCCATGAAGAGCCTTGAAGGTGAAGATCAGAAGCTTGTCCTGAATGCGTTCCCATAAAGGAGGTCAGTGCAGGGTGGAGAGGAGGGGCTGTACATGGTCAAAGTGACTGGCAAAGTGGATGATTTTGGCTGCGGAGCACTGAATGGAGATGAGGGGGGCCAGATCAGAGCAAGGGAGACCAATAAGGAGGAAGCTGCAGTAGTCAAGGCGAGAGATGAACTAGAGCATGGACTAAGGTTTTTGCAGCGGCAACAGTAAGACAAAGCCAGATTTTAGCAATATTGTTCATAGCAAAGCAACAGGATTTAGCAACAGTATGGGTCTGAGGCTTAAGGGAGAGAGAGTAGTCGAAGATGAATCCCAGGCTATGGGTCTGGGGGACCAGCTGGATGGTGACTCCCTCAGTGGAAATCGAGAGGGAAGTAGGAGGAGAGCGTTTCGAGGGAAAGATGAGTTCAGTCTTGGCCATATTAAGTTTGAGTTGGCAATGAGACATCCAGGCAGAGATGTCGGCAAGACAGTCAGCAATATGAGTCTGAATGGGGGGGAGAGCATGGGAGTGGAGAGAGAGTTGCGTGTCATCAGCATACAGGTGATACTGGAAACCGTGGGTTTCAACGAGTTTACCCAGAGAAAGAGTATGAAGGGAGCCCAAGTCAGAGCCTTGGGAAACTCCCACAAAGAGGGGAAGTGAAGTAGAGGCGGTACCAGCAAAAGAAACACTGAAGGAGCAGTTCAAGAGATATGAAGAGAACCAGTCAAGAACAGTGTCCCGGAAATCAAGGGAGCGTAGTGAATCCAGGAGGAGGCCATGGTCGACATTGTCAAAGGCGGCAGAAAGATCAAGGAGATCAAGAACAGAGTAGAGACCCTTACACTTAGCTAAGAGAAGGTCATCGGTTATTTTGGCAAAGGCAGTCTCAGTCGAATGGAGAGGACGGAACCCTGATTGAAGGGGGCAAGGGAGGAATTAGAAGAGAAGAAATCAAGATGGTGCATGTAGACATACTGCTCCAAGAGCATAGGAGTGAAATGGGGCGATAGCTGGAAGGGTCAGAGGGGTTAAGAGTAGCCGCCTTAAGGATAGGGGTTACAGTAGTGTGTTTGAAGGCCAGTGGAAGTGACCCAGTAGAAAGAGATTTATTTATTTTATTTTATTTATTTTACAGATTTATATCCCGCCCCCTCCTGCAGTGCAGCTCGGGGCAGCTCACAACAGTCAACATCAAACATTAAAATTCATTTTAAAATATAAATATAAAACATATCATATAAAACAGGGCTAGAAACATAATAACCAGATAACTAAATGGGTGGGGGACTAAAATCATCCCTCCCCACCCTCCCTCCCAAAGGCCTGGGCAAACAGCCAGGTCTTACAGTTCCGCCGAAATGTTAAAAGGCTTGGGGCCAGGCGAGCTTCCTCCGGAAGGGAGTTCCACANTTGTAAATCAATACTAACACCTTGAATCTGGCTCAGTACGCTATAGGCAGCCAGTGCAGAGCGTGGAGCACCGGTGTTATGTGCTCACGCCGCCCCGTCCCCGTCAGGAGACGGGCCACCGCATTCTGCACCAGCTGCAGTCTCCGAACCAGAAACAAGGGAAGCCCCACGTAGAGGGCATTACAGTAGTCTAGCCTTGAGGTGATGAAGGCATGAATGAGTTGCCAGATCGGGCCTGGAGAGGTACAGTCGAAGTCTGCGTACCAGATACAGCTGGCGAAAGGCAACTTTAGCCACCGCCTCCACCTGCCGATCCAGACGGAGGCCCGAATCCAAAACCACCCCCAGACTCTGAACCTGAAGAGCAGCAGGTGGGCAAAAAACCTCTATCAGGGGACCCAGCACCTCCTCTGCCCTTCCCACCACCATCACCTCCGTCTTATCGGGACTGAGCTTCAGTCTGCTCTGCCACATCCAATCCACCACGGCCTCCAAAGATTGGGAGAGTAAAGAGACAGCAGGACCTGGGTCAGTGGAAAACGAGAGGTACAGCTGAGTATCATCAGCATATTGGTGACATCGCACCCCTTCGCCCTCCCCACCACCATCACCTCAGTCTTATCTGGGTTGAGCTTCAGTCTGCTCAGCCGCATCCAATCCGCCACGGCCTCCAAAGATTGATGATGTGCAGCAGAGAAGGCGCAGCGGTGGGGTCAGTCGACATTAGGAGGTAAGAGGGGAAGGGGGCAAGTGGAGGGGTTAGATGAAGAGAGGAGAGAAATGCCTTCATCAAGAGAAGCTGGGGAGAAGGAGAAGAGAAGAGAGGCAGGAGGGGGGACATCATCGGAGGAGGGAGAGGTTTGAGAAGCGATTGCAAGGCAGAGTTTATCGATCTTATTGAAGAAGTGGAGAAGATCCTGTGAGGGGGAGGACAGAAAGGCTTCAGGAGGAAAGCCAATGTGGGGAAGAGACGGAGTGGGTTGCGGGAGTGGGATTCAATTAAAATGATGTAATAGTGGTCTTTGGCAAGGGAAAGGGCATCACTAAATGCAGAGAACTCAAACTTGAAGTGGAGAAAGTCAGCAAATTCACAAGATGTCCACCAGAGGCACTTGGTGGCTCAAGAGCAGGATGGTTAGGGGTGAGCCTGGCACGTGGGTTTATACGACAGATAGGATGGCAGGAGAAGGGAGCATGAGAGTCAAGGGTGGAAGAAAGGGATGAGTGGAAGATGGAGACAACAGAGTAGGCAGGTGGTAGAGGCAATAGATGAGAGATGCGAGAGGAGAAGCAAAGCCAGAGCGTCAGTGGATTGAAGATCATGAAAGAGCGAGAGGTTGAGACCGGTGGGGGCGAGTGGGGAAGATGGAACGAAGAAGATGATGATCAGAGACAGGAAGGGCATCAAAAGAGAGATCTGAGAGTGTTTTTAGATAAGATTAAGTTAAAGGAGTGGCCGTCAGGGTGTCAGTTCAGAGGCAAAGATCAAATGTAGAAGTCAGAGAGAGGAAGCGGGAAGCAGCAGGGTCAGAGGGGGTGTCCACATAGCTATTGAAGTCTCCAAGAATGAGGGTGGGAATATTATCATTGGAAAGAAAGTAGGTAAGCCATGCATCAAAGTCAGAGACAAAAGAGGTAGAGCCTGGGGGGCGGTAGATGACAGCCACACGGAGCTGGAGGGGCAAGTAGAGCTGAATGCAGTGGGCCTCAAAGGAAGGGAAGGGGGGAGAGGCAGCAAGGGGTTGGAACTGGCACGATTTGGTGAGGAGCAGGCCAGCACCACCACCATGACCTTCAGAGTGTGCCGTGAAGGTCTTACTGACTTATATTTGGCTACATCCCCTACCTTTTATCTTATTTTTAAATTTATTCAACGGACCTTAGCAGCTTAACTTTAGAGGTCAGAAAGTCTTTTTTGTGTTTTATGACTATGGGGGTTATCCCTATGTGTTTGTGAAATGGATAATCATGCATTCTTTTTTTTTTTTTTTGCATTTGCCTATGTTTGTCTTCTGTTTTCTCTGTTGTGTATATGTTGACAATGACCTAAGGTCCCGTCTTTCTAATAAACTTGGAACTAGGAGTGTGCCGTGTGGGTGACGGTGAGACCACCAAGACCTAGGGCAGCAGGAGTGGCAGTGTTACAGGGGAGAACCCAGGTTTCAGTAAGGGCAAGGAGATGGGAGAGGAAGAGGTCATGGATGAAAGGTGCTTTTTGGATGGAAGAGTGGCAGTTCCATAGGGCACAAGAGAAAGGCAGTTGAGATGGGAAGACAAGGAAGAACCTTGCAAGTCTCCTTTTAAAGAAAAGAAGTATAAGGAACTCTGTGGGCATGATTGGAAAGTTCTAAATAAAAACTCTTTTCCAAGATGATACTTTAGCTCTCCACATGGTTCCTTTTTAATACTCTTACAATTGTTGGGTGCTGTGCTAGTCAATGTGGTGATGGATACGGTCTTAGTGAAAACTGGAGCAGTGCTGAATATCATGCTGTCAGGCTTCCATGCTTCCACTGTGTAATACTGCTGTTCATCAGTCTCCCTGGTGGTTGGGATGCCTGTATTTCATTATTTCTCTAGCACTTCCAGTGTTTAAAGTGCTTTATAATCTATCATTCTTACCTAGTTCCCCCTCACAAGAACCCTGTGTTATCATTATTCCCGTTTTACAGAAGGGCATCTGAGGCTGAGACACACTTGCCTAAAGCCACCTACTGAGTTCCTGGCTAAGACAGGATTTGAACCCTGATCTCCTAGACCTAAGTCAAATGCCTTATCCCCTAACCTAGTACTAGAACAATCCTCATTACATAGTTTTTTATAAGCAGTGATTAAGCTTGGGAGGTAGGTAAGTATCCCCATTTTATAGTTAGGGCAATAGAGGTTTTCAGGGGCAGGTATTGCATTGAGTAGAGTTGGAGCAGTTGGCTCCTACTCCTTTAATTAATCTTCTTCGAGGACTCTGTCTCTCCAGTTATTTTTCCTGGTTATGTAAAAATTGCTAGATGGACCACACTCATGGACCGGTCCCCAACTAGTCCCACGTCCTTTCTCTGATGCTGATCAGCACCAGATGCTTTAGCCCAAGGATAAACTTTTCCTTCCTGCAGGCTACTTTGCAAATTAATACTAGCTCCGTGGGCTGGATAGGAGTTGGGTGTGGGTGCTTATGGGGTGATGTCAAGATGAAGAGAAGAAAAGGGGGCAGTCCAGATGATGGATCTATGCCATGGATTCAACTACCATCCTTGAGTGCATGTCCTCATTTTTGCTCCCTTCCCCTGGGATCATCATTAATTGATATTAATAAATGGTTGAGGATTGTAAGAAGTGTGGATTGTCTGTGGTTTGGTTCAAAATCAAAGGTGTATAGTGGATAAGGTGCTGAAATTGGACCTGGGAAGCTAGGGTTCAAATCCTGACCTAGCCATGAACCCACTGGGTGGTCTTGGGTAACTCACAACCTCTCAGCCTAGAGAGTCAATGTGGTGTAGTGGATAAGGTGTTGGACTTGGTCCTGGGAAGCCAGGGTCCAAATCCTGACCTAGCCATGAACCCATTGGGTGGCCTTGGGAGCAAGTCCATGACCTTTCAGCTTCGATTCCCCATCTGTAAAATGGGAATGTGTGTGTCTCTGTCTCTCCCTGTGTTCCCCTCACCCATGTCCATCTTAGATTGTAAGCCCATTAGGCAGGGACCTGTCTCCAAAAATCTGAGACTGTAAAGTGCTGTGTATGCCTAGTAGCGCTATAGAAATAATGAGTAGTAGTAGTAGTATTTGGAAGGTTCCAGAAGCTGCAGGTGACTGCTGAAGAGCTGATAGGCAGCGATGGAGGCGTGGGCCAGATGCAGATGATGTGTGTTGTCTCAGCTGTGCTGGAGACTACTGTTCTTCACATTTTTTAAGAGGTGGGAAGGGTTTGGACCCCTCTGTGAGGGGGAGGGGGGGCAGGGGAGGAATAGAAAGGAGGGTTTTGCTCTGACCTCTCTGAGAGGGGGCGTTTGTGGCAGGGGAGGGGGAATAAAACACTATAATGTTTAATTGGGTTTGAAATTTTGCCAGTGATTTTTCTATATGTTTTTGCAAGCTGTTCTGGGGAGAAAAGCAGGGCATAAATAGAAAAATAATAATGAATAATTCTTTCAGTGCTTGGGGGAGGAACTGGATCTCCATTGCCAGATCCAGGAATTGAAAAGGGGACACATGAAAGAGCAGGAGGCTGGATTTGGTCCACAAGTTTGAGATATTTCATCTCACTTTGGAAGAAGGTGCAAGATGCCAACACCTGGCAAATGTTGAATAATATGCCCCCATGAAGCAATCTTCTTAACCTCTAATGGAAATTAGCTTTATAGCTCTGAAGCGTGAGTGTATATTCCTTCCAACGTTTTAAGCGTTCATTATTACAGCCCACTAGAACCCTGTTTTTAGACATAGTGTCACAATTGCCAGCCCCACCGACTTCATCCTCCTCCTCCTCCTCTCTTGACTACTTCTGGATGCCCATCCTTGGTCTCTAGGGCAATGGACCTTTGCTCAACCTTTTTGTGGGTAAGACCTATCAAAACTATTTTTAAAATTTCAGGACCCACTTGAGGTAAAGCAGGATTCACCTGCAATGGGTACACAAGCCATGGCAGGGATCCCCCAGGGTAGCAGCAGGGAAAACAGCTGCTGAGGAAAAACTACATTAAAACAAACCAGCAGTGGATCCTCTAACAGCACCTAAAGAATTTAAAATAAAAAAGTCTTCAGGTGCCTTTTAAAGGTGAACAAAAGGAGCTGAACATCTGGAGGGAGGAAGTTCCACACTGAGGGGCCTATCACAGCAAAGGCTTGATTGCCTGCCTGCCACCGTGAGGCAGGATCTCCAAGCAACAAGGGCACACACTCTAACAGCTGGGGGTGAGGGATTGCCCCTTAGGCACACATTCACCCACATCAGCCAGCATTTGCCCACACGGCGGGTTCCACATTCACCGGGCTGTTGCTGTGAATGGGAGCTGTGGGGCAGGTGGCTGGCTGTTGTGGACAAACAACTGGCAGTCATCCAACAGACGGGCAGGTGGCCACCCATCCGGAGGAGGCTAATCTGGGCTACTGCCTTGTCTGTTTTCACCCAAAGAGGTTTTTGATGGATCTGCCTCCTGAAGTAGGAGTTAGCACCTCCCTCTGGGAGGAAACAAGAACCATGCTGGAAAGGGGGCAGAGCAAAGGGACTGTCACCCTGCCTTTCTGACATAACCTTGCCCTTGTGGATTGTCATGACATCATGGTGCTCCAAAGGGCAGGCGCCACATCAGAAAGGGAGCAGGAAAGTCCCTATAGCCCATCCCCTTTTTTTTATGTGGCTGCCCCTGCCATCCCTAGAAGCCCATATTCTCTGGTTCAGCCGTGATCTGACCCAGAGAAATCAGAACTTAAGTTTCCCCAGAGTTTGGAGACGGAGTCAAAAACCTAGAGTCTTCAGGTGAAACCCAGAGATGTGGCAACCCTCTCTTGAACCACTGCAGCATATGAAAGGAAGAGACAAAATTACATGTGTGCTACACCAGGGTAACCCTGCACTGTGACACCAGATGTAGCATTGTGTCTTGACCTGTGTTAACACACATGTTTCATGCACGTACCACCAACATGGAGATATTGTGTCTAGTATTGCCTGCCCTGGCATCCTCTCTCTGTCATGCAGGCTAAGGAGGAGTGTGATGGTTATTTGAAAGCTAGTGAGATGAACTTTTATTATTTTTATTCCACTCTGATCACCATGGCCTCTCCTGTTAGGAGGAAGGTTTGGTTTAGTTGTCATGGCAATAGAGTCTATTATCCTGCCTTGCAAACTAGGTTTTGCTACACTGCAGTAATGGCATTTAATCCAGGATTTTGAGGCTGCAACAGGGGCAGGCCAAGTTTGTGCGTTTTTGTTGTTGTTGTTGTTGTTATGAACCAGTTGAGAATACATCGATCTTGGCTGCAATAAAATGGAAAGGGGTTGTGGCTAACGGTTCCCAGATGTGCTTGTTAGTCACTTCCCTTACAACGGTTTCATTTTTCTTCCTCTCCCTGAGGTACCCTGTGCTGTGCAATGCACATTAAACTGCCATCATTAAAGGTTATAGCATGCACGGCACTCTGCCTCACTTGCTGCCAATGTCAATGAACTTGAACAGCACTTTCAGCCTTTTATCTGGCTCTTGTGGACTCTTTTGTTCTAAGAGGGCAGTCTTTTTATTTTGATTTTTTAAAATATATATTAGAAGTTCATCTGCTTCTTAAAAGCCTCCTTGTCCGTCATCAGAATAAAAGGTGAATTTTTTTGTTTCCTTGTTAAATATCAAAAAGATCTGTGTCACAACCTTGGTGGTGATGCCAGCTTCGGAAATAACATGATCTGTTTCTGAAAAGGTGATGGGTACAGTGAGTGCAGAGTCATGGCTGCTTGTGGTGAAACTGTGGGAATAGTTGAGTTGTACTGGAAGAAATCTTGTGCAGATTATTCTCCCTTAATTCACTCTTAATCTGTGCCAAGCAAGAATCTAGGGCAAGTTTGTGAAACAGGACAAACATGAGATGGTGGGTGGCTTTCTAAACAACTGAGATGAGTTGTGGGAGATCAGCAGTGCAGCCTGATCTATTTTCTTCTCTGCGTTACCAGAGGCAGCAGGCTTGCAGGAGCAGAAGTGGGGAGGCCAATCTTATTCCTCCACTCAGAAAACATCTGAACGGTAGGCACTGGCAGGGTCACTAGAGTCTTGCTAATCTCCTCCTCCCCAGAATTCCCATCCCCACTAGACCACAATAATTGGTAGGTAAGAAATAAACTGAAGGAAAGACACTAGTGTTATCTTCCATGCCTGTAGCAAAGTCAAATTGGTGACCTCTGCAGTGGTAGTACTGACAAGATGAATGCTTAAACGACAGGGTCATTGTTTCCTTTCAAGGTCGAGATGAAGCTGGGTTCTGATGAAACACTTACTCAGTTGCTTTCAGGACTTTTTTGTGCCTGACAGGAAGGAGTCAAATGTCCTGTGGTGTCACTGATTGTGAAACCCTTGTGGTTCGCTACTTATCCTGAACAACCCCTAGTTCACACATTGCAGGCCAGCTACCCCTTGCCAACGTGAGTGGTAATGATCACAAACTAACTCTTGCCTAGTTAAGGGGTTGGTTTATGGTAATTACCGACTCATGAGTAAATTACTGGGGTGGCCAGGACATGGGGATTTGGGATGACGGAGTTGAGCGTCAGAGCTAGGAAGCACAATGGGAGGCAAGGCTGAGGGAAGGGCAAGGACTAAGGCTGGGAAGGCGCAAAACCAGGAAGGGGGACACAAGACGAGGGAACAAGGCACAACTAGAGGGGAGCGAGACAAGGTTGTGAATAAGATGAGAGTGGGGAGGGTGGCAGGGATACGGCAAGGGACAAGAGAGGGGTACAGACAAGGTGGGATCAAGACAAGGTGGGGAGAAGACAAGGAGGAAGGGGCTGGGCCAGAGACCGGTGGTGGCACTGATGGACCAGCCACTGCTCTGGAACCCTGGAAGACCGGTTCAAGACAGGGCCTGACAACTACCCCTTGATAACATTCACATGTACTAGCAGGGGAAACTGTTCCACGTACTTCTGAGCATTCACAGGGTAAGTACCCCTGTAGTTTCCTTTCCATAGGGTAGGGTTGTTGCTGTAATGTCTTAAGAAGGGCCTAGTTTAGTGACTAGGGAAGTGCTTCTTTGGAATAGACTGTGATCCCTAGTGGTCCTTACAGTCATTCATGGTGGGAAGTTGCCAGAGCAGCAGTATTAAATTATCTTCGTGTAGTAAACCTGGTTATTTTATCCCATGGCTATAATGGAAGGAGAGGCAGTGGGGATGGGAGGAGATGGAATGCATCCCCTTCCAGTGGAGGGTTATGAAACTCCTCATCCCCCACCACTTCTGAGCCTCAGACAAAGAGCTTTCAGTGCTACATGTAGCCAGGAGTCCAGGGGAGGAATGGAGTGTGAGGGAAAGGGTGTCTTTAATGGACAAATTGAATAATCTAATATTCAGGACAAAAGTTTTTTGTGGTGAGGGAAAGCGGTTTCACTGGGACTTCAGGAAGAGGGTGGGCAGAACTTTCTCTCTCTGCTGAGAGAAACAAAGGGGTAGTTTGCCTTTTTAACAACAGGATGTTACGGCTGAAATCCTCCATCCGTTTAAGTCAAGAACCCAATTCCCATTGATTTTAAAGGATGGAGGATTTGCACCCTGAGGCTTAAAGGCATCCCTCTAACTTTTAGCCCAAAGCTATGCCAATATTTGACCCAAACAGTATCTGTACAAAGAGCAGAATCCATACACTGTTCCTTTAAGGAAATAACCATGGCTCTGAAAAGCTGACTGTTTGGGATGCAGGTGTTCCGTAGCATCTTGGGTGGCCCCTGCATGGAAGTTCCTATTTTACCATCTCTTTCCACATCTGTCTATCCATTGCCAGTCTTGTTCTGTGATTGATCGCCATTTTCACCCACTCCTTGACATCCTTTGTTCATGATCATCTCAGCTTTCCTTACATTCTTGAGTGATCACCTTCTCTAGTGTCCTCTTCTGACCACATGACCAGAAATGACCTCCATTGGGCTTTATTTATTTCCTTCAGACCAGTTGCCTTGGATTGATCAGGGGTAACTTTCACTTAAGGACTTGACTTTAAAAGGCTTGGGCTTCAAGTTGGTTCTTGAACAATCCCCTGCGATGACAGAATCCTGGCACAGCTTCAGGATGCTCCCACAAGCAGAACGTAAGTTAGCTTCTGGTCTGACCTTTCTGCCTCTTACTAGTTTGATGCTACTTGTTTAATTTCCTCACGAGCCGTTTAAAGATGACTTTTTGTGAGTGCCAGAAGCAAATGAATTGTAGCATGTTCCTTGTAATTGGGCAGGACTATGAATCATTGCAGGATGAGACCCCCCTCAGCAGCAGGCCAGGGCTTGCCAGATGTCTGCCCCTTTAAAGGAGCTGACTGCCATATGAGACTACATTCCTTGGGATATAAGTGCTGCAGGTGTGGGACTCGCCTGTCTGCCGCAGACTGTCCAGAGAGAGTCTGGTTGCTGTTGGTCCCCTTAGGTGGCAAATTTCGATATCTTCCATTGTTCTCTGAAGAGAGAGATCTGGGAGGCTGCCACAGGGTGTTATCCCAGGTGCTGAACCCAAAAGCCATGAGGTAAACTGGGAAGCCTTATGGAGGGTTAGTTGGTAGAGCGGACAACAGGAGGTCGGGGGAGCCTCGCTGCCTGACTGGTCTAAGAATGGGGGAGGGAAAGAGTTCCCAACTCCAAGAGCAATGTACCAAAATCTTCATAAGGCTAAGAGCCACAAGGCACACCAGTACGCACAATTATGCTTGGCTGGCTGTTCTGGTACTCTGCAGGGCTGGCTGATGGCAGTCTCACTAGTAGCTGGGACTTGAGTGCAATGGAGTAAGACATAGGACCACTAAGGCAGCGTGGGACCCAGGACCAGCCCTGGCTGAGAGTTGCACTTGAACTGACCAAGAGCTGCATGCGGCTCCCGAGCCATGGTTTGCCCACCCCTGGTATAGGTTTGCCACTGTAAATAATAAAAGCTGTACTTTGGGGAAGAAAAGTCAATCTGGGGTGACTCCTTGGGTGGGGCCGTGATCCTGCAAATACTTGTCACAGCGAGGCCATCCTGTTATATTCCTGGGGCCCCATGTTCTTCACTATGATTTCCCCATTGGCAGCAATGGGGAAAATGCAATTAACATGGGTCTCCTCCTGTTCTCAGGAGCTCTGGAGGTTTGCAGCTGCATGTTCTCCGAAGCTTGGTTGCCTTTTGGGCTCTAGATGGTGCTCTACCACCATCCTAGATCTTCCGGCTGGTTCCTTGAAAATACAGTCTCCCAGCAGAAGCTGCTGTACCAGTCACTGAACCTGTTCACAGCCTGTCTCTTTCTTCTGGCGCTGATGAGGAGGTGCAATCGCGAAGACGGGAGCGATGAGAGAACTGTCATTCAGGGCTATTTCTGCTTCACCACTAGGCACTCCCACAACCGTGATACTATTGTACCTGTCAATATATTTCAAACCAGGCTTGATTTCTCACCTTCCCCCCCCCCCCCTATTTCAGTCAAGGGGTGCAGCAGCCTTCATCAGGAATGCAGAGGGGGAAGGTGCTAATGGATTTTACATAATGTGGTGAATTCATAATTTGTTTCTCCCAATTGAATTCCTCTTGGACAAATAAGCACCGCGGAGCCTGTGATCACCATGGCTGCAGTTTCCAGCTTGGTTGTGAAGAACAATGGGGGGGGAGGGGGGGGGTGGAGGGGAACTAAGACCATGGAGGAAAGGTCCATCTGTAGCTATTAGCCAAGATGACTGGGGAAGAGACTTCACTTTCTCTGAACAACTATGGAATCCCTCCATAGATGGGAAAGTCTGTGGTTTAGCACACTTCTTCCAAAGTATCCAGTACTGGCCACTGACTGAGACGGGATACTAGCTTGTTGGAACAGGCTGGACCAGCATCCATCTGTGATGCTGTGGTGAGCAGAGGATATCCTGCCTCGGAGCACAGGTTGGACTAGGTGACCCTTGAGGTCCTTTCCAGCACTATGATTCTATAATACCATGGAGTCTCATGAATTTTCATCCTTCTCCTTGGATATCATTTGTTCTCACCAAAGTGTCTCTTTTTTTTCACGCTTTCCCCATTCCCTTCTTTCATTTGTATTTTGTTTTGTTATTATTTCTATAGCATTTTCAGCATTCAAATTGCTTACAAGCCTTTTCCCAATTCACCACCACAACACAATGACCCGTGTGAGATGGGCCATTATTCCCATTTTATAGATTGGGGAACTGAGAATGAGAGAGAAACTCACCAAGTGGCTTTAGGCTATGGCTAAGACAGGATATGAATGCTGGTCACCCAGGCTCAAATCCAACATCTTATCCTTTAAGCTACACTAGCTCTCTTTTATTGTAGGGTCATTTTACTGTCTTTATACCCATCCTAGATATCTTAACTTCTAGTCTGTTTCTCTCTGTCTCTTCTATTTCTTTATCAAGCTCTTTGCATACATTTTAGGCTAACTCTTACAAATGACAGTGTAAGTACCTCAAAGCGCCATTCTGCTTTGAAAAGCTGCTTTGTACAAACAGCGCTTTGTTACTCGCAGAGCAATGTTCCTTATGTATATTTGGCACCAGCGCTGCTGAGTTTACCATCAACAATGAGTGTTTTCTCCCTGCTAGCACAGCAGAGCTGGAATCTGTTCACGCCTCGGTGGAATTGTGTACCAGACTCCAAATGCATCAACGCATGGAGGGCAAGCACGGATGCCATGGAAGGAACCGGTTGAAGACCGGTTTCACAGGATCACTAAGGGCATCATTTGGCCTAGGATGAAGTCAGGCTTTCTTAGTTTGGGTGCATGGAGCTACAATGCTAAAATCCGGCCCTTCCTTGATGCCAGCACTCTCAGCATGTGCTCTAGTCATCTCTTGCCTGGCCTCCTCTTCCTTCTGACCTTTCCCACTCTCACCTTGACCCTCTCATTAACGTTCAACATTCTGCTGCCAAAATAATCCACCTCACCCACCACCACTTCGATCATGTTCAACCCATCCTCTGCTCCCTCCACTGACTCCTTCTCCTCCTTTACATCCAGCACAAACTCCTTGTCCTCACCTTTTGAGGCTCTTCATGACCTTGCTCCTCTCTATCTTTCCACCCTTATTTCTCACTGTGCTCCCATCGAAGAACTTGGCTATTCCTCTTCCACCCTGCCTGAGTCTCTTGCTCCTTAAACTGTCTTCTCCCCTTCAATGCTCCCCCTGTGACTGAAATTCCCTCTAACCACATGCACTCTGCTCCCTCCTGACTTTCATATCTGTTCTAAAAACTTCCATCAGACTTTCCCTAGCTCCCCTTCCCCATAGATTAATCAATGACAATGCTCCTTATACTGTCTCATTTTCATGGTCCTTTTTTCTCCCCTTGTAATAACATGCACTTGTGGTGCTGGGCCCAGGATGGCGAGGGGTAATGCCACAGTGACGGATGGGGAAAGCAAGTGCCCCTGAAATGGCTGGGCTTGGGGATGGGCGGAGGGGAGTGCTCCTCCACCCGTCCCTGAGCCCAGGTCTGGGTAGCACCCCCGGACCGAGCCGGGGAACGCCCCCCTGAGCTGGGGAGCACCCATAGGCCCACCAGGGGAAATGTGGGAGAGGCAGGGCCCAGGCCTCGGTAGCGCCCCCCCCAACCGAGCTGGGGAGTGCCCCCTGAGTCGGGCAGCACCCCTAGGCCCGGCGGTGGCTTTGCCGCTGGCAGGAGACTGAGGCCCCGCATTTCTCCCCCACCCTGGGCTAGGGTTGCCATACCTCCCCTTTAATCCAGGACACTTATGAAAAACACATGGTGCAGGGCTGCATTGGTTCCAATGCAGCCCTGCACCATGTATTTTTCATAAGTGTCCTAGATTAAAGGGGAGTTATGGCAACCCTACCCTGGGCCTCGTGGATCCTAAGGCCGGCCCTGCACTTGTGACCTCTCAACTTCATGAATGTATCCCTGTCTCTCCCTATGTTCCCCTTGCCCTTCTCTCCCTTTCCTTGTCCATCCTAGTTTGCAAGACCCTCAGGGCAGGGACACGTCTTCAGCCATGGCTGTTCAGCACTGGGCACATTGTTGGTGCTACATAAATAATATATTTGTTTTGTTTGTACAGCATCTGGGACAAGGGGACTCCCACCTCAGTTTTTGGAACTGGCTGTGGGGCGGGGTGTCTGCTCTCTTCTTTGCAGAGAAGGGAACTAGAGTCTTACTATGTTTGGATGTACAGCAAACATGCACAATTTCAGACAACTTGTGGGGGACCCTCAAGGTGTCCAAAATGGGAAGGTCTCTTCCCACCACTGGAGCTGGCACTGGTGTAGGTGGATGGAGACGGGGTGTGTGTGTGAGAGAGAGAGAGAGGCTTCCCATAGCACCCTCGGCCCCAGTTGAGGTCAGACTGTAGCTTTGGAACCTGCAGTTTCTCTTTGGCTGGTGCTGGTGCAAGGAGATGGGGATGGACATCCTCCCGTGGCATCAGCAGATCCAAACCCTGCTGCTGTACCCTCTTTCCTGCCTGCAGGGGACTCTGGGCTCTGGCTGAAAATCTGGGAAACTTTCTCCCACTCTGTTCTATTAATGGGGTCCGTTAAGGGCTGGAATTCTGCAACGTCCAGATTCTCTGCTCCTGACTGTAAATCAATTTATTTGCAAGTTATAGGAGCTGGAGACCTTTTCGCTTGAAAATGAATACAAGAAGTTCCATAGGCTGGGTAGGAATTGGGGCTGTGGTGTTTAAGGGATATGCTAAGGAAAGCAGAAGGTCCATATCATGGATCCGTTCTCTATCTTTGAGTGCATGCTCTCCTCTCCACTCCCTTTCCCTGTGCTCACTCTTTCAGCAGGTTGGAATGTCTCCCTCTCCTCCCAGTGCAGGGGGATGCAGCTCCAGTAGGAAGCTTGGACCCCGCCCCCCCCTACTCCCCCCAGCTCATGGGTTCCAGTGCAACTGCACCTCATGTCCCTATTATATAGCTGTGCCCTTGTCTTTCAGTGCTTGTGGGTAGAGACAAGATCCAAAGATCTCATCCAGGAATTGGAAAGGGGCTACATAAGAAACAGCTGCTCAGTGGGCAGGGACACTTTAGGAAGGGGGTGGGGCAAAAGGTGCTGTCATGACTTATGCTGTCATAAGGGTGACACAATCTCACCCTTATGGAATGTTGTGACATCACAGCGCTCCATCGGGGTGGGGCCATGTCAGTGAGGGTGGGGGTTGGGAAAACCACTTTGGCTCACCCTCTGCTGCCCCCAGTCACCCTGTCTCTCTGGGTTAGTCACAGGCTGGCTCAGGAAGGGAGACCAAATTTGAAAGGTACATGCCAGTTCTTCCTTGCATGGCCTCTGTACATTCAGCCTGATATGTAAACTTTGATTTTCTCCATCTCTGCTACATGCCATCCTGGAAGCAGGCATTGCTCGGGTGGAGGTGGAGCCAGTCCCTGAGCTCTGAATAGCATCTATTTACCTGCTAAAAACAATATTTTAAAAAATTAAATTTTCTTATTTTACTCATCTTGGATATTTGGGTGATTTGAGGGCCAAGAATTATTAGAAAGCCCCTTTGTCCAGTTGGCTTCTTTGATGATGATACTCCTTCGTCCTCCTCCTCCTCCTCGACAGGTGGGATCAGCTGGGGCCCTCAGGTCATCGGCAGCCTCCAGATTAAAGTGGCAGAAGCCTGCTGGCTGGCTGTTGTTGAGTGAAGGTTCTTTGGCTCTGGGATGTATTGTTTTCCCTGCTCCGACAGAGTTTATGAAGCTGCCCCATCCATCTGTTTTGCTTGGGAGGTGGGTTGGGCAAGGTCTGTTTTGTTCAGTTAAAATGAGTTTTTTGGCCAGCCCTTCTAGCTGAGGGGGTGGGTTTGTTTGGCATTGATTGCACATATGCTTAAAGACATGTGCTAGAGCGCTGTATTAATTGAAGAAGTAAACAACGCTCCCCCACCTCCATCTGCTTCTCACATTGAACTGGATTGGCCAGAGGAAACAAATACAAGAGAAACCCTCTTATCTGGACACAGTAATGGAGTTTGGGAATCAGGTTGTGTAGGACTTATGAAAATTTGGGGCGGGGGGCACATGCCTGCCTCCCCCACAAGTCACTAATGCTTCAGGGACTTTAATTATCCTGAAACACTGCAGATGTACTGGGTGCACTGGCCCAAGCCATCTGTCTCTAGAGTCTTCAGACTGTGGTACCCTAGGAATCACCAGAATCATGGTATCTTAGACCTTGTGTTCTGCTGTGATACATTCCTTGGCTCTGTCTGTCTGTCTCTGGGCCTCTTATTTTGCCCAGCTTGCTAATAAGCAGCCTGGCCTCTCTCAGTTAATCCTCTCCTCATGGGTATCTGGGGGATTCTCAACCTTTGCCAACCTTCCCGCTGTCCCTTTAAGTCCTTTATGTGCCAGACTTCATAGTGATGTGCCCGCAAACAGCAGTATCTCTGTCAAGATCTTGGTTCCTAACTACAACTGTCTCTGGGGACAGGATTCAGAGGCAGCGCCTGATCAGCTTGCTAGATGTGGAATATCTAAAGAAACAAATTGGCGCTTCTGTTGTTTTCCGTACAGTGACAGGTTGGTGTGTGGGGGGTGTTCCCCTCAAGTTCCCTTCATTTTCTCTCCAGGGTTTGATGCTCCTAAGGGAAGGGGAACCTTAATCCATTTGTGTCATCTTTACATTTCCTTCTCATAGCACATTTGTCTATAGTATTTCTGGCACAATTCAAGGTGCCGTTTTTGACCAATAAAACCCTACACAGGCTGGGCCTCACTTATCTGAAAGACGGCCTCCTCCCCTATATTCCATCATGGCCTCTGATGTCAGCTGGGAGCTGACATCTGCTCCCAGCTGACATCAGAGGCCCTCGTGCACGGAGCATCTGCTCATCGAGTTTGTACAGCAAGAGCATGCAGAAAAGCGTTCTTGGTAGCTGCCCATGATTATGAAACTCCCTTCCTCTGGAGGTTCAACTAAGCCTGTGCCTGTTCATCTTCTGGAGGCAGTGTATGACTTTTTTTTTTATTATTCAGCCAAGCATTTGGCAGGTGGGGACAAGGATTGGGGAGGTTTGGGATTTTAACTGGTTTTATTCAAATCTTTTATTTTTAACTGTATATTTTATATGTTTATATGTATTGTATAACTACCCCTGAGACCTTGGGATGAGATGGGATAAAAATTCAGATCAATAAATAATTTGATTGGGGTGGTCAGTGGATAATGGACTACATTGGGAACCAGGAGATTTGGGTTCTGTTCTTCATGCTCCCAGATGTTGGACCAGTTCTTTCATTTCTCTGTGCCTCACTTTTCCCATCGGTAACATGAAGCTAATAGCAGTTGCCCAATGCGCTGTATCAGTGTACAGCATTGTTCGTATGTCTCTGTCAGAAAACAATAGCACGGGACTGAATGTTGTGAATGAACCGCCTCCTTGCCTGTTCTTGGCCTGACTTTGACTTGATGGTTTTCAGCAATAATTGCAAAAAGGTAACAGGAAAATACTGCAGCAGAATGCCATTCTTGTGAAGTGTATTCCTTCTCCTGCTGGAGTGTGATGCTTGCCCATGAGGCATAGGGTAGCTTCTGCCTTTTGAATTTTCTGTAGGCAATAGCTATCGTGCCTTACCGTCAGTCCCACAATGCATTTTACCAGTTTTATTTATTTATTTATTTTATTTCTTTATATTTATTGGCCGTCCCCTCATGCCTACAGCATCCTGGGGCGGCTCACAACAAGTAAAACAACAATAAAACACACAAAAACATCAGCTATAAATAATTTCCCTGCTCCAACAGGTCGAAAACGAGAGGTACAGCTGAGTATCATCAGCATATTGGTGACATCGCATCCTGAACCCTCTCACGATCTCCCCCAGGGGCTGCATATACACATTAAACAAAAGTGGAGACAAGATCGAACCCTGCGGAACGCCACAGGTCAAAGGCTGGGAGCATGATGTTTCAGCTCCCAAAACCAGCCGCTGGCTTCTCCCCAAGAGGAATGAGCGGACCCACCCAAGGACAGTCCCGTCCAGACCCCCCAGGTCTCGCAGCCGTCTCAGCAGCAGCCCATGATCCACGGTGTCAAAAGCGGCCAAGAGATCTAGCAGGATCAAGAATGTAGAACATCCTGCATCCATTTCCCAGCGGAGATAGTTCACCAAAGTCACCATCTCTGTCTCAGTACCATAGCTTTACTCTGCTATAGGAATTGCCCTGTCTTCTGCCTACAATCCCATGATGCCGTGGGGCTGCTTTTTTCATGTGCATTCTAGGGCAGTAGTTATAAGAACTGTAGAAATGCTACCTTCTCATGTTCCGCCAAGAAGGAAATTGCACGATTGTTAAACCTTGCTGTGCATCCTAACACCTGCAAGTTATTTGTGCATTACTAGTGAGGCATACTGTAATCTAATCCTTTCTCCAGCTAAAAAAATATGTGGGGCAAACAGGTTTTTATGTGTTTTTTGACTTGGGGAATTCACCCATGGAGCTGGTCAGGGCGCCGAGTTTTCAGTTTTGTGAGGAGAGGAGGACATGGAGAGATACAGGGGTGGGGCAGTGGTTTGTCACAGCTGGAACCTGCATTCAGTAAATGTACATATATAACACAGTCTCTAGTCAAATAGGAAATAAGAATGCATATACGTAGCAAATCAAATGTTTCAAATCAAATATTTATTAAGCATGACCATCAGGTCCTTGTAATCATACAAGACAACACATAAATACAAAACAAAACAATAATAGATCCAGGGGAACAGACCCCGGTGACAGTCAGTCAGTCTAATAAATCGAGACTAAACTGTGGAAACAGAAAGGCGTCCCAAGGTCCCATCACCCTCAGGAATGAGACCATCGCCCAAAGACGTAGGCAAAAAGTTTAGAAAACATTCCCTACAGGCAAAGGCCTGAACTTAAAAAGAGTGATACATCCTTCAAGCGATTAATATCTGAAACTGATAAAAGGATGCAAAGCAAAGCAAACCAAACTGGATCCTGCCCGGGAATAAGTCAATATGGGGGGCCAAATATTGCGAACAAGGGGCATCATAAAGATGACAAGAAAATAAGATGTGTGACACAGTTTCGATCTCCAGGAGATTAAAGGGGCAGTCTGGCATCCCACGGAATTCCCGCATAACAGCCCGCCAGGAGATGGGTAGGGAGCATATTTAGCCAGGCTCCAAAAAGTAAGGCAAGGTGCCTGGTCAAGATGGAGGAAGACAGATAGGCGGCCATGATGCCAGGGTCTGGGGCGACATGCTTATAATGGGCCAAGGAAGAAAAGGTACCCACCCCAGCTAAATCCTCCTGAAACCTGATATCAGAAATCCTGGTGCCTACCTCCCTACGGGCTCTACTCAGCGGGACAGACTTCAAGTAATCGACTGGAAGCCCCCAAACGGCTAACTGGTGCGTCACTCTCTTCATCCAGGACAAAACAAAGCAATCCTTGGCCATAAGGGCCAAAAGCCCTAATTGGGTGTTTTAGAAGAGACGGAGCCACAAGTGAGCCTCCTGCTTCCAATTGATCTTATCCCAGGCAAGTTGGCCAAGCTCCACTCTTATAGCTGCTGAGGGAGTCCCGTTTGGAATAGAAAGCAAGGATTTGAGAGTCTTAACCTGGGCAGTGTTTAAGGCAGCAGAAAAATCCACCGCCCAGAGTGCACCTCCATAAAGTAGCTGGGCACGGACTTTAGTGTCCATAATTCTGAGGGCAACCCCTAAACTACCATGCCCTTTATGTTTAAATAATCGTGCGATAGCTGCAACTGGTCCCTTAGCTTTGTTAAGAGCCAACTCCCGATGGAAGGACCAGCTGAGTGAGGAACGGAACAGGATCCCAAGATATTTATATGACGAGATGTGTTATCGGATGGATGTCGACAGACCAATGATAACTCTTTTTCCCTTGCCCGAAAACAAAAACTTTGGTTTTCTTGTAATTAATGGCCAGCTTGTTGGCAGAACAGTAATCTGAGAGCACACGTAACTGCCTACTCAGCTCCACCCTCATCTGGGAGAGGACAACCGCATCGTCCATGTAAAGTAGACAGCCCACATAATGCAAAGCCAGCTTTTTTTGGGGGGGGGGGGGAATTCGGAGTGCGACAGCCAAGGGACCATGTCATTTAAAAACAAATTAAATAAGGTAGGGGCCAGTAGGCAACCCTGCCAAACTCCTGAAAAAATGGAAAGCCACGGCAAAAGCTGGCCTTGATTAGAAAGTCTGACTGCCACGGAAGAATTTCTATGTAACAGCCGGATCAAAATAAGAAGCCTACAATCGATCGATAGGCTGGCCAGCTTTTCCCATAGTAGGCTCCTGTTCACCGTGTCAAAGGCAGTCCTCAGGTCCACGAAGGCACAAAAAAGCTTGGAGTTGGCCTGAACGTATTTCTCGGCTAGATGGAAAAGCACAAGACAATGGTCAAGGGTCGACCTATTTGCCTGAAACCAGCCTGTTCCGAATGCAAAACCTGAGACTCACCCAGCCAATCGTTTAGGATAGATAACAAATGCTTGGCGTAGAGCTTAGCTATAATACTTAGAAGACTAATACGCCTAAAGTTGCCTGGGTTGGTTCTAGAGCCCCCCTTATAAATCAGGACAATAACCGCCCTTCTCCAATCCACCGGGAAAGCGCCAGTCCTGTCGAGAAAAGTAAAAAAGGCTGCCAAAAAGGGGACCCACCAGTCGGGAAAGTTCTTGATAAGCTCAGCCGGTACACAATCGTAACTGGGAGCCTTTCCTGTCTTGAGAGATTTGATAAGATTAGCCACCTCAGACTCCTGAACCGGGGGCCAGGGAGGGAGGTCCGACAACTGTACAGCACGGTCCTCCTCAGGTTCCTGGGCTGGAAAAAGGGTCCGGAAATGAGACAGCCAAGCCCCACTGGAGATAGGAATAAACCAGGACTCTCCAGGTTTCCTCAGAGGGGAATTTATGATTCACCAAAAATGTCTAGAGTTTCTAATGTGAGCAGCTGCAAGCAACGTGTCCCAAAACTGCACTGAATGGGCAGCCTTTTTGCACCTTAATAACGCATTGTACCCCTTCCTGGCCTTAAGAAATTCAGACAACAACCCGTCATCCTTCAGCCTTCTGTAGGATTGAAACAAAATACTTAGGTGGACCTTCAGTGCCTTACATTCCTGATCATACCAGGAGGCTCCCGTGCTCACAACCCCTCGGGCACCATGGGAATGTCTCGGGGCATAGAGAAGACACGGTCTCAGAAGAGAAATAAAACTAAGAAACAAGCTAGTCAAGTCCAGCTGGGGATCAGCACCTACCATACGGTCCCTAATTTCCTGACAGGAAGGGGAGTACAACACTCCCTCAAGTTCCTTACTCAGTTCAGTAGACCAGGGACTATCCCTGCTACGAGCATCCCCGCTAGGGGCCCCATACCCAGAGGTACCCAATTGAAGGCTTAATAGTAGCGGGAGATGATCGCTATGAATTTCTTGACCCACCGAGAAACTAACTATATAAGGGAGGAGACTTGGGGAGACTGCGATATAGTCTACCACACTACTGCCCTGATGGGAAATAAAAGTAAACTCACCATCTGGGTCCCCTGGAGAGGCACCATTCAGGGGCTGTAGATTGAAGTTAGCTAGCAGGGCAGCCCATCTAAGGCCAGAAGCATTAAGAGTCTTGTCCCTAGAATGACGATTTAAAACCACGGCACCAAGGCTGAGAAAGGGGCAATGGATCAGAAGCTCCTCCGGCTCAGCACCCAGCCAGGTGTTCAAATCACCTGCCAATACAATAAAGGTCAATGGAAATTTGTCCTGAGGAGACCGGATAAAATCCTCGAGGTTATTCCAGAACTCCCCCCGAAAACTAGCAGCATTGGCCGGTGGAACATAAATGGAAAGGAAAACAAACTGCCTCTTAGCCACTCTCCCTACCACCGACTCCACCACAGAAAACCCGAGTCTGGCTGAGATGAGGCAAGCTATACCCCCACTAAGGTGACCCCGGGAGGCATGAGAGACAGCCGGGACCCCAAAAGACATGAACCTGGGGAGCACCACCCCTTCCTGACACCAGGTTTCTAGGAGGCAGAGGACATCCATATTCCCAAGGAATTGCAAAAAGGATTGGTCGGAAGACCGTGAGCACCATCCTGCTATATTCCAGGCGCATATTCTAAGGGGACTCATCTTATCATAACCCTGAGGCTGATGGGGAAGATCTCAAGAGGGTTCAACCCCCCTGGAAACTGCCAAGTCAGGTGGACATTGGGAGAAAAAACAAGAACCCCTGAGGGGGGCGAGAGAATCCGTCTGAACCGCAGTCGGAACTGGGGCCATTGGGCTACCTGTAGCTGAAGCCCCCGACACCAAGGTGTTATCTTCCAAATTTGAGTTAGGGGGTATAGATACAGGCAAACTTGGCCCCAGGTCCTGTCTGTCGCAAGCGAGAATCTCTGATAATAGATCCCTACCCCGATCTATCCCTTGGGCAAGGTGCATAATTTATTAAAGGACGTGACCTTAGGTCATTGCCAGACAATACAAGAGAAAAGACATTACATGCATAAAAAAGTTCAAAAAGAGATAAATAACTATCCCAAACAGACAGCAGAAGCAAGTACTTTCCATCTCTGGCATGGGGCTAGTAAATCCATCAATAATCATTAAAACTCATTAAAATAATATAACCACTATACAATAGGTAAATAAATAAATAAAACACCCACTTCCCTAGCCATTATACGCACAGGGATTCCTTATTATTCCCTCTTGGGTTACTCCTCCTTACGTATAGCTCTCAGTAACTATACTGATGGCTGGTTTAACACCTATATGAGGGAGCAATCAATCCCACCAGCTAGCCCTAATTGGGCAAGGTTGAAAAGTCTCGTCTGGATAGAAGATGGCTGGACCGTAATTTCCTCTGAACCCTCACCTACACCAGCAGCAGCCCTATGAGGGACCCTACACAGGGACTCAGATTCAACAGGCTGGGTCATAACTAGAGTGGGGACCAAGGGACAAGTAACTGGATCCCTAAATAGCTCTCCCACATAAAGCCCCCAAGATGATAAAAGATGGGCTTGGGACAGAACTTTGTAGGCGAAATGGGGCATGTGGAAAAAGACAATAAACCGTTGAGTGTGCCTATAGGAGGGCAGTAGCTGGAGCAAGTCAATTGCCCCAGGGGGAACCCACCCCAAAATTTGTTCCAAATGATGTGCAATTGCTAACTTGGAGTTCCAAGGTGGGAAGAACCCATCCGGCAAAGGCTGAATTCTGAAAGAGACTGCCCTGGGACTAGAGACCACCCTAGAGGAGCCAGCAACCAAAGGAACACCTGCAGGGGGACTATTCAACTATAATGGTCCTCCGTGATGACCCTCCCCCTGGCCCCTCGAAACAGCGGGATGAGAACAACAATGTAGGCCAGGCTCGGCCCTATCCAAAGACCCCTGCCCACGGCATCTGCAAGTGGTCAAGGCCTTGGCAAGGACTTGCAACTGGTTGGACTGGTCCTTAAGCAAAGATGCCATTTCCCCCAAAGTTTGAGTAAGATAGCTGGTCAAAGATTCTAACAGCGAACATTGTCTATATAAAGAGTCACAGCAGTTGAAACTGTCCGTATCCATAATACAACTATCCTTAACAACAGGGGGCAAATTTGGGACAGGCACAGGAGGGTCCGAGCCAAACAGTTCCGGTTTAGAGCAGACCTCCCCTCCTAGGGAAGGGCCCGCTCCGGCCTGAGTCAAAGGTACCTCCACAGTGACCGGAGCTTCAGCAAAGGCCCCGGAAACACCTGCCGAAGCCAAACGCTGGGAGCAGAGAAATGGGAAAGTGTCTAAGGACCTTTGAGCTGATGCCAGTGAGGCCATCGGGCCCTTCTTCTTCCTGCTGCCAATCTTCCCGGCCATACCAGCAGTCAGGCACAGCAACAAACAAAGAAAGGGGGGAGTACCTATGCGCTGCTGGCGCCTAAGGTTGCGTGCACAAGTGTGCGCCCTTGCGCGCGCAGCCCTTAGGCGCGCAGTCCCGACGCTGCCGGAGAAACGAGTGCTCTTTCAACGTCCCAGGACGTCCTCTGGCCCACTGCGCTGGCGGAAACAGGAACCACGCTCCACATGCTGCCGGGTCCCACCTAGACACAATCACCTGGGGCCCCCGGGCAGGAAAGAGTCCCTTGTAGGCGCACCCCCCACGGTGTTTGAAATCGCTGGAACCGCCTATCCTCCACACCCCACGGCGCCGCCGGAGAGGCGAGTGCTCTTTCAATGTCCCGGGATGTCCTCTGGCCCAATGCGCTGGCGGAGACAGGAACCAAGGCCCACACACTGCCGGGTCCCACCTAGACACAATCACCTGGGCCTCCCGGGCAGGAAAGGGTCCCTCATAGGCACACACCCCCACGGGGTTCAAAATTGCTGGAACCGCCTACCCTCCGCACCCCACCCACCAGCAACAGTCCCAAGTAGAAGAGACCAGGGGTGCTTCTGGGAGTCCTAAAAGGAAGCACTGTCCACTGGCAGCAACATCAATGTTCCATTGGCTGACGTCAGTCTGTTTCACTGGCTGGGGATGTTTCTATAGATTATAGCAGACAGGAGCAGCAAATGCATACCTTTAATTCAGTGTTCCATGTGCCTATTGCTTTGCTAGTGCACACTCGAGCATGCAATAGCGTTAACACATCACTTGCACAGCCAGCTCTCTAGAGATAGGGAATGGAGGTAAACAACAGCACATGCATGTCCCATCTCAAGCCCCACTGTCAGAGCCCAGAGGGGTAGAGGGGATTGGGTGCGCCGGCACGGCCGCATCAGGCCTCGCCGGCTACGGCGGAGTCTAAGGCGGGCGTTGGGGCCCGCCCCTTTACCGACGTCAGCAACAGGAGGGTGGAGACACAGTAGTGTGGCGTCCCTGGGTAGCCCAGGGAACGCCGATGTCGGGCGCATGTGCGCCGCTACCCCAGAAGCACACCCTTGCCGTTCGGCGCGCCTGCAGGTACTGGCCAATCAAGCCCCCATATAAGCCTCTGGAAGGGCTTGGATCAGTGCTGGTGATCGGACTTGTGCCGTGAGACTGGCCCCTGACGTGGAGTGGAGTTGAGAGCAATTAGCTGTGTGAAGTATCGGGAGTGCAAGTTGAGAGCGTGGAGTGTGAGAGGTGAGTGTCTGGGAGAGTGTGCTAGTAGGAGAGTGTGAATACAGAGCGTGTTGAACCTTCCCTTCCCTGTGATCTCCCATTCCCTGGTGAACCCTGTGTGTAAGCCCTATCCCCTCCTGGTTCCTCTCCCCTTCGGGCCCCGTGGGCTCCTTCCCCGCTGAACCACCACTGATCCCTCACTCCCCCTCCGTAGCCCTGTGCACGTGGGTGCGTGGGTACCATGGAGTGGGCCTTGTTCGGTGCACTAGTCCCTGTGATGAGCTTTGGCAAGGGTTAGCTCTCGCAGCTTATACCCAGCGCCTATATAAGACCCTGAGGGACCTTTTTCCTGCACCATATTGCCCTAGCACCTGGAGTGTGTCTGTTGTCCCCTTAATCCTAACACCCACAGAATTTGGGAGGTGAGTGGAGTTGATCTGTCTGCATGGTCATGATTTCCACTCCAACCACCACCAACCAGCCATCCTTTCGCCTTCATCTCCCCTTATCTGCATCTCGGCCATACCAGAGATATTGGGGGGGAGGGGAGGGAAGAACTCCCCCGCTACCAGGGTGGGGCAGCCTGTGGGGGCTGGGGGGATCAGCCGGGGGGGGGGATCAGCCATTAGGGTCGTGACAGACTGGGGGAGATATGGTCCCAATTGGGGTAAGGTGAGATCAGTAGTGAGACGGGACAGGTGTTTATTACAGGTCCCGCTCACTACCCCCAGGCAGATGGGCAGGTGGTTCTCAGTCAGGGGGCCCCCAGCCCTGTGTTGTTGCTGTTAAATGCGAGATCGGTGGTGAATAAGGCAACAACTGTTCAGGAGGTAATCCTGGACCATGCCGCCGATCTCGTATCTATCACGGAAACCTGGCTGGACAATGAGTTGGGGTCCATTTTGGCTGACCTTGTTCCAGCTGGGTATTTCGTGCAGCATGAGTCGTGCTCGGAGGGATGAGGGGGGAGGTGTAGCCATGATTTTTAAGGAAGGTTGGACTGTGAAGAGGTACCTGGTGCAATCCATATTGGGTATTGAGGGTCTTCACCTTGTGTTTGATTTGGCAGGTGACAGTTTGGAAGTGCTGCTTGTATACCGTGCACCTTGCTGTGCAGCAGCCTACCTACATGCTTTGGCAGAGGTGGTGTTGGGAGTACTGTTGTGGTACCCAAAGTCAGTAGTCTTGGGGGACTTCAACATTCACGCTGACCTTATGGGAGCAGTGCATGAGTTCATGGGTGCCATGGCAACCATGAACCTGTCCCAGAGAGTTATCGGCCTGACACATCAGGGGGAACATACCTTAGACCTTGTGTTTTGCACCGGCCTTAAGGCGGGTGCACCATTAGTGGGGGTGGGGTGGGTTATCAGCTGTACCCTTGTCATGGACAGACTATTATCTCCTGCAGCCCTCGCTACTGGCGCATGTCTGCCCCCGGAAAGGTTTAGAACCAATTCGGATGGTTTGTCCCTGGAGGCTGATGGAACCAGATCAGTTCCGGAAGGCTCTGGGCGAGTTTCCCTCTGACCTTGATGACTGTTCCATTGATGACCTCATCTTGTTATGGAATACCTTGCCACTGATTGGACAGCTCCTAGGCGACTGCTGCCGAGGCGACAGCGCCGCAGGCTTCCTTGGTTCTCTGAGGAACTGTGGGAACTGAAGCGAGAAGGGCAGCGGTCGTTCGCATGCTGAAACCGACAGATTGCGTCATACAGCCAGTTTACGAGCCTCTGCCATAGCTATGCAGGCAGCAAAAAAGGAGTCTTTTGCTACCCTCATAGTATCCGCTAAATCCTGTCCAGCGGTCCGGTTTCCCTCTGCCTTGGAGTGGAGTCATCTGCTGCTCGCTGTGACAGGTTTGTAGATTATTTTGTGGATAAAATCGCTCGGATTCACCACGACTTCGATACCGCAATTAATACATATGGGGAACTGGAGGTTATGGAAGCCTCGTCTTGTCCAGTTTTGTGGGATCAATTTCAGTTGGTGACACCCGCCGATGTGGTTGGTGTTCTTGGGGCTGTTAGGGCCACATTTTGCGAATTAGATCCTTGCCTGTCCTGGCTGATTAAATCTTGCCGGGAGACAATGGCTGGGGTGGTCAACGCCTCCCTTTGGGAGGGCAGAGCACCGGGCTGTCTCAAAGAGGCAGTGGTTCGGCCTTTGCCCAAGAAACCATTGCTTGATATTGACTCCCTTGCCATCTATCAGCCTGTCTCTAACCTACCCTTTTTAGGGAAGGTTATTGAATGAGTAGTGGCTCAGCAGGTCCGGGGACATCTTGACAGCATCAGTTATCTGGACCCCTTTCAGTCGGGATTTCATCCGGGGCATGGCACCGAGACTGCGCTTGTGGCTTTGGTGGATGATCTGTGCCAGGAAATAGACCGGGGTCATTCGACCCTGTTAGTTCTATTAGATCTTTCGGCTGCATTTGATACAGTTGATCACGGGATGTTGGTGACCCGACTGCGGGACTGTACAGGGTTGGGCGGGACTGTTCTCGAATGGTTCCACTCTTTCCTGACCGGTAGAATGCAGCAAGTGGTTCTTGGGGAGTCTTTTTCATCATATTGAGATCTGTCGTGTGGAGTCCCGCAGGGTTCGGTTTTGTCCCCTCTCCTGTTCAACATATACATGCAGCCACTCGGTGATGTGATCAGGAGGTTCGGCGTGTGGTGTCATTAATATGCTGATGACACCCAGCTGTATCTCTCTTTTTCAACAGACCCAGGCCCTGAAGTCTCGGTCCTTACTCAGTGTTTGACGGCTGTGGGTGACTGGATGAGGACTAACCAACTGAGGCTGAATCCCAACAAGATGGAGGTGATGTTGGTGGGTAAAGCGATGGAGATGGTGACCCCGTTATTGGCAGGGTCTGCCCTCCATTGGTATCCCAGGTACGGAGTCTGGGGGTGCTCCTCGATGTGCAGCTCTGCCTGGTTGCCCAGGTGGAGGCTGTGGCGAGGAATACCTTTCGCCAATTACATCTGGTGCGACGGCTTTGGCTGTTTGTCTCAGGCTCTGACCTGGCCACCATCATCCATGCTTTCATCACCTCCAGATTGGACTATTGTAACGCGCTCTATGTGGGGCTACCCATGGTGACGGCTCGGAAACTGCAGCTGGTGCAGAATGAGGAGGCCCATCTTCTGGTAGGACTGGGCCGCTGGGAGCATATCACACCAGTGCTCCAGTCTCTGCACTGGCTGCCGATGGTTTTCCAGGTCTGATTCAAGGTGTTGGTTTTGGCCTATAAAGCCCTCAACAGCCTAGGCCCTGCCTATCTGCAGGACTGCCTCACTACCCGGGGGCTGGACCGACCCCTGCGGTCATCTGGTGGCGTCCTGCTCGAGGTCCCCCGAGTCTTTCTTAACATGATAGTCATGTTTCTAGAATATCTCCTTTGTCTAAATATATGTTCATAAGCGTCTGAGACAATGTTAACATGATAGCTTTATGTGCACCAGGAAGAGAAATTTATCACACGTCTGCTAATAAGCAGAAAATAACTCTTTCTTTCTCTCCCTTCTGATATAAAGTGTAGTCATCTCGGCCAAAATAAAGAATGTTTCCATCCAAGCAAAGTTAGGGGCCACGCAAGGGTGGGCGTTCTTGGTGGCCGCACCATGGCTGTGGAACTCCCTTCCGGTGGTGGCCCGTTTGGCCCCCGATCTCCTCTCTTTTTGGAGAAGTTGTAAGATCTAGCTGTTCTGCCAGGCATTTGGCAGAGGAGATGGGTGAGGGGGTGGCTGTTGGGTAGTGGTTATTTTTCTTTTTCTCTTTATTTCTGCCCTCCTTTTAGTTGTATTGAAATTGTTTTAATATTTGTTTGCAAATTATAAGCTGCTCCGGGCTGCCTGTGGCAGGAGGGGTGGGGTAGCAAAACTCTAAAAATAAAATAAAATAATGAAATACCTCTCTATCTCTGGGCCCTGAAACGTGGGATGGCAACACTCTAAATGAGTAATACAAATAATATATAACACAGAGTCAGTGTTGGCATATACATGGATCATTTGACAGTTGCAAAACAAGCCATACAGGCTTGAAATATTTAAGGTGCTCAGTCTTATTTACCTTATCACAAAGAATGTTAGGTGGTGATTTTATTAAGTATTTATATAGTGACAGCAATGTATCTGGCACTGAACAATCATTAGTTAGAGAGAAGTCCCTGTCCCAAGAGGCTCATAATCTAAGATCGACACAGGAATGGAGACAAGGGCCTTGTCTCCATTCCTGTGTCCATAACAAGGGAGAGGGGAACATAGGGACAGAGACAGAAATATTCATGAAGCTGAGAAGATGCAGATATATGTCCAGCTTAGACAGGGACTCTGATCCCATAGATTTTCAAGGTCAGAGGAAACTACTGAGATCTTCTGTTTACAGAGACAACAAGATCAGTTTCGGGGCATAGAATGGCCTCCATCCAAGGGAGATTATGCATCAGAGAATCAAGGGAGCATCAGCAGGGGCATAGTAAGGTGGGAATGGGCCCCATGCTGGGGCACTCCACTCCAGTGTATATGTGCGTCACATCCGGGGCTGGCAGGAAAACTGGCAGGCGAGCAGGAGAGGTAGTCGAGCAGAGCATATGTAGGTCAAGCTAGGTGGTCAGATAGCACAGGCAGAAATTGACTGAAGATCTGGCAACAGACAGAAAGGAGATGAGGAAGCAGGCAGGGAAGACATGGAGGCACAGGGAGGCTAACTGGGGGAGTGAGTTGGTAAGCCATAGACCAATTGTAGCCTTTGGTTTAAATAGGAGAAGAGGTGGAAGGGGCGAGTACTTCCTGTCCTGCCCTGTGACTACCAGTGCTGGCCCTGACCGGCCCAAGGCTGTAGCAGTCTCTGGAATGATGGGGCCAACACTACCTGTGGCTCCATGCTGACTTGATCAGGGAATGCTCCCTCCAAGGGGGCAGGCACTACCTGTGGTTCACACTGGCATGGGACGGGTGACAATATGCATTCTACATGCGTGTGGGCCTCTCAGGCTCGTGGGCCCTGGTACGGCTGCTGCTGCACCTATTATAGCCATGCCCCTGAGCATCAGTGAGCAATCTATGGAGGTGAGGAGCTAGGGAAAGCTGTATAGGAGAAGTAGGTTTTTAGGAGGGTTTTGAAGATCAGGAGGGAGTTTATTATGGCGTATCAGTACCTTCACGGAAAAAAAGCACCAGCCAGCTATTATTGGGCTCTGTAATCGGGTAAGAGGAAGGCCAAGTAAGAACCAGTGGTTTCAAGTTCAAGCCAACCATCTTCAATTTAGAACTAAAGCACATTTTTGATTAGCCATTGGAACAGACTGCCAAGCGAGATGATGGATTCTCGACTTGATCACTTGCAGTCATCACATCAAGAATAGCTACAATTTGAATTTAGTGGGCTTGATACAGTAATACCTGGAGTGAATTCAATTAGCCTGCACTATAAGAAGGCAGACTAGGATAGACTGAGAGTCCACCTGGCTCGGTATCCTTACTCTGACAACTGTCAGTTCCAAATGATTCAGAGGAAGCCAGGGAACGGTTACAGAGTGAGTCATCCTCTGTTATTCTCACCCAGATTCCAGCAGGCCTCTGCATGGAGCCACAGGTAGTTTAAGGACACCCTGAGCCCAAATCCCTGATCTTGATGGTCCTCTCCTCCATCTTAATCCTTTTTGGATCTCCGTTTACACTGTTGGCCTGCACTATATCCAGTGGCAATGGGTTCCACAGGTTAACTGTGCTGTGTGGGAAAACTGCTTCCTTTTGTTTGTTTTTAAACTTGCTGTCAGTTAACTTAATTTGGTTCCCCCTTGGTTTTGTATTATTAGTTCCCTATTCACAACCTTGTATCTATCCTATCCCTGCCTCGGTTATCTGCTTTGTAAACTGAAGTGTCTGATGTATAATTTCCCTTGGATGGAGGCCATTCTATGCCCTGAAATAGATCTTGTTGTCTCTGTAAACAGAAGGTCAGACTAGATCTCAGTAGTTCCCTCTGACCTTGAAAATCTATGGGATCAGTTCTTTCCTTAGCAGCCAAGGATCAGGGTCTGAGTTTCTCCTGCTCACAGCAGCTGACATTATTGAGCCTTTTTGTATGTAATGCATACTTTGCTTTTTGGCATGGCCTATGGCCAGTGCAATAAAGATTACTTTACTTTACTATTATTGAGCCTTGCAGCAGTGCAAGGAATTGCAATCTCAAGTAAGACAGGAGAACTGTAAAATCCTGGAGTCTTGATGGGAAACGGTTTCCAATTCCCCTTCACAAAATGCTGGTCTCGTTTATCAAGGATACAACATTGTCTAGCAGATTGTGGGTCACATCGAGGAAGAGTGCTTACTGCACACAAGATGTGCTGGTTACACAGCACTTAATTTGCAAAAGATTTACCAGGGCTCAAACCATCCTGAAAGTCCCATTCTTCAACCTCTGGGAGCATCAGGATACTCAGAAGGTCCAAAGAAGCTTCCATACTTGGTCCTGCCAGCCACTGTAGGGCTGGATCGAGTGAATTTGATGGGGTTCTTGACCACCCTGGAGCTGGGAAGGGAATTACCCTGCTGAAGCGGACGGTTGCTAAACCTAAATCTTGCAGAAGGGACACAAATTAAGCCCCGTGTTTGTGTCTTCTATTTGGTTCAGGCCAGGCATTTGTACACGGGGCATCATAGCACATTAGCTACTCAAAGCTAAATTCAGCTTACAAACTAGCTAATCAAGGCTTGAGAAATGTATGCCTAGCAGAAGTTAGGAGTAAGGTTATCAAGGAGGAGTTTGCCAGGCAGGTAAGAAAATAGTAAGAGGTAGGAGTGCCACTGTGGAGAAAACTGAGTGAAAGAATATAAAAGAGGTTCACTGCCTTTCTGTACCCTGGTGAAGCAGGTCCTTTCCTAAAAGGGTTTCAGCTGCTTTTCTGCACCCTGGTGAGGCAGATCCCCTTTTAATTCTCGGGACCAAGTGGAAATACTACTGTTTTGAGAGGGTGGGGAATTACTCCTCTGCTATTTTCTAGTAATGAGTCTTTTGTTCAATCAAATAGACCTTTTTATTCAATGAGCAACACAATTTAACATACCAATGATATATGAAGCATTTGCACCCTTAACATATGATCCCTCACCTACTCTTGACTACTTAAAACACATAGAAAGCATGTATTCTTACGTGATCAGAGGTCCACGGTCTGGTTCCAGAAGGAGGGCAGGGAGGGGGCCCAAATGTCTTGAGAGAAAGAGAGCCTAGCTGTGGAGCAAGGTGCAGAACTTCCTAAGGAGAAGTTCCAAAATGGGCGGATCACCGAGCTCGTCGGCGCTCTGATAAGAGCTAGCGACTGAGGACCGTGAAGGCAACTTCTCTGTCTGGGGCTAGCCTTTTAATCCAGTGACTGCCTTATGATTATTCAGAATGCGAGGTTGTCAGTGCTAAACCTGTGGAGCACTTCCTTTGGTTGTTCAGATCGGGGGTACCTTCTGCCTAGTCATTGGCTTAGAGGTTTGCCCTGACCGATAGGGTCCTACCCCTCCTCCTTCCGGAGGGAGGGACTGACTCCCTGGCCCTGAGCACCCCACAACCCCCTCTTGGAGGCGCCTTATTGTCTGACCAAGTCATCTTGTTCCCTGGTACCATTTGGTTCTGTTATCAGCCTCTGACCTTCCCACTGTCCCTGTGAGTTATAAACTATCCAGTTTTGCTTGGGAACACAAGGTCTCTGCTTTCTCTCAGGCACCTAATAGACAGGAATATTGCCTCCTTCACACCAGTTCACATACTATCCTGTAATTTACTTCCTCTCTGACCGTTTGACCATTTACTCCTCACACATTTGTTCCTTATCTAAGTCAATGAATCAAT
>QEPC01013912.1:145897-197575 GCA_003113815.1 Sphenodon punctatus | reverse complement strand
CCTCAAAGGAAGGGAAGGAGAGGGAGGGAGGAGGGGAAAGGGTTTTGAATTGACAGGGCTTGGCAAAGAGGAAACCCACGCCACCCCCTTGGCCTGCAGGGCGGGGTCAGTGGGAGAACGACAGGCCCCCGGAGCATAGAGTGGCTGGGGTAACAGAGTTGGAGGGTGAGATCCAGGTTTCTGTAAGAGCAAGGAGTTGAAAGGGGCAAGAGAGGAAGAGATCATGGATGAAGGGGGCTTTAGCCACTGATGAGTGGCAGTTCCAGAGGGAGCAGGAGAAAGGTAATTGGTTTGGGGGGAAGGCATGGGATGCGGATGAGATTGGGGGATATGGAGCGGCTGGGTTTGCAGGGTTTGGGTGTCGTACTGGCCTCACACCAGTTCCAATGGGCTGTGGAGCGTGTGGAAGGTCTGGGTGAGGGGAGGTGGGTGTGGGTGGGTGTAGGCTTACAGGGAATAGGCAACGGGGGGATGAGGGTGGGGAGGGGAATGGGCATGGGTGAGAATAAGGGGTAGGTTACACACATAGCTAATAGTTTTTTTAAAAAGAAAAGGGGATTTAACATCTATTAGCTGTTCCATATAGTAGTAGTAGTTCATGCCAGTTATTCAGTCCTCCATGAAGTAAGTGTAAAGGGGTGAAAACAGTTTTTAGCATTCCTGTAAAGAGGATTATGTCCATTCTGCCTGTGCTAGGTTGCCTTTTTTCTTTCTTTCCTACTGTGAATGGTCTCTGATTCTTTCATTGAGGTGCAGGCTAATGCTGACATAGTAATCCAGCTTACTTTCATCATTAAAGATTCTTCTTTTACCATTCTGTATAAAAGTGAGTTTTGCTGGGAATCTAAACTGGGCCTTTATGCCCATTTTGCTGAGCTTGTCCAGATGTTTAAACCATGTCTTTCTTTTATTAATTGTCTCTGGCCGGACTAGAAGGAGATGTGGTTACCAGTGGCAGGAACGCCGGTGTATTCCCTGCCTGTGGTTGGAATTGAGGACTCTGAGTAAAGAGTGGGACCGCTGGCACCAGGTGTGAGCAGTCTATAGCATGCAGGGACAGCTGTAGCTGGAGCAGAAGGTGTGTGAAATAGACGGGAAGGGCCTCTGCCCTCTCCTCACGATTGGACAGAGGCACCACGTGAACTTTCCTTCCCCCTATATTGACTCGCCTGGATGCCTGCGGCAGCACCGGAGACGAGCACCGGGGGCCGCGCGCCTAAGGGCTGCGCGTGCAAGGGTGCAGCCTTGTGCGCATGGCCTTGTGCACTGGCTGTGGTGGGCCGTTGACTGTGCAGAACGATTGTAGACGTTTTAGGAATGGAAAAGAAATGGCATAGATCTGAGGAGCTTCCTGTTCCATCAGATATGCCAGCCCAGAAGCATCCTAAGCTGTCGACAGAGCGGGAGCAAGTATTAAAGCCTCAAGACTTTGAGATTTTGAATGAGATTGAGTCTTTTCCAGGAGTTTCAAACTGTGGTACGTGGGAGCTAACCCCTCCCAAGGGGACTTTGGGGACTGTAGATAGTAGAGAGCTGCCCGTGAACTCAGCTACTAATTTTACACCTCTTAGAATGCAGTGCCACTTTATTTCTAAAACCATTGTCTTGTTATTTGATAGTATAACTGAAATGAGCAGTTCCCTACTTGCCGCTAGATCTCAATTACAGCAATTACTAGGGAAATTTAATCAGCTATTGGAGGCTACTGATAGGAGACTTTTGACTCCTCCAGCAACAGTTTATAAAGAGGAGCCTCCTATCGAACTAAAGAAAAGGTCTTTTTGTCTAACAAGGAAAGGCTCTAGTAAGTCTCAAACTCCAAGGGTGGTCCCCCCCCCAAGGTAAATAATAATGCAGTGTGGCTGGAAGCCAGGGCACTATTTAGGAGGCCTCTCCCCTGCTGGGATACTGAGAGAGATGTAGCTGGGAACCTAGCGCCTGTTGGGATTTAAACAATCCAATATTGATATTTTAAGAATATCTCACCTTTATTATGAAAGAAATAGGGTATGTTTAAGAATTTTTTCCCATACATCTTACCTGACCAGGAAATTATTTCTGGCCAGGAAACATCTGATCTCCAATGGAGTGTTTATAGATAGGGTATTTTCAGAGGATACCCGAATACCGAATACTCCTGGAGATGGATTACCTCCACCCGTGTTTCTATCCTCCCCGAATCTTACCAGCTTAGGGAGTAATCTTACAAGGAAGAAGGAGTTTTTAAGTCAGCCCACCAGGTAGAAGTCACCACCTGAGCCAATGGAGGTTGCTGCGAGTTGTGTTCCAACTCGACAATCTGCTGGTGTAGTGACTGAGAACGAGGCAGTTAAGAAAGCCAACCAGTCATTAGGACTAAAGCAGCGACTTAGCCAGGAGATACAGGAGGATAGAAACTCTAATTCTTTTCCTCATATAGTTAAAATCTTTTTGGAAGATCACACAGGCGGGGTGGATGCTCTTCCTTCCTTGGTTACCTTTAATAGTTTACCCGTAATGGATCAAGATATCTACATCCAAAAATTAGATCTTATCAGGAACAAACTGCCCCATGCCTCCCTTGACTTTATGCCCCCCAGTTCAGAACTGGGGGAAGGCCCCTGACCATTCACTAACGAATTCAGAAGCATGGACAGCAATGCGTTTTCTAACGACCCAGGAATTAGGGACAGTTACTTCTTCTGCAGGCCTTTCCCAGGTTATAGTTGCAGATGTGGAGCCTAAGTTAGGAGATCCCCCCCAATAGCTAGTCAGCTTGTAGAAACACCATTGCAAGACCCTCAGTTGGCCAGCGTTGCTGAATTTATTTCATCGGTGGGTCTGGACTCTATAGATCACTGTACAGCCTCGGGCTGACTAGGATTTAACAAAGAGGGTATAAAAATAAAGCCACAGATAGGTTGCCAAGAAGAGCTTGCGCAATCCCCAGGAATCTTTTCTTTAGATTCCTCTAATAAGTTGTTGCAATTAGAGGAAGTTGTGCTAGTTTTACCGACTGAGTAGCATAGTAATAGTACTCAGTCCCTATTGAGGTTTTTGTCGTGGAATATTTCTGGGGGTAAATATAAGTCTTGGGACCCCGAGTGGGTGGCCTTTTTGGCATCATACGATGTGGTATTTTTCCAAGAAATTTGGCTTCGGGAGGGCAAAAAATGTTTCAATTAAAGGATTCTGTACATATCTCTCCCCGGGGACTAAATCCAAACTTAAAGGTCGTGTTTCTGGCGGCTTGGCCATATTGGTTGCCGACAAGTTTTCGGAACCTTTGGAATTAATTCCATATCTACGATCAGAGTTCCAGGTGGGACTATGGAGGTCTCCCTCTGGGACCCCATTGCTGTTATTAAATTTGTATATCCCCCTGTCTTCGTCTGTGTATTATAGAGCAGATGTATGGAAGGCATTAGATGATATGTTGGATCAGCTTTTTGTGCAGTTTCCTCATGCCCTGTATATTATAGCGGGCGACTGGAATGCAAGGTTAGGGATTTCCCAAGATCTCGTCCCTACATTAGATTCTGAAGAACTGGCATACCCTGTAGTAGGTCATTCCAGAGACCATCAAAGGAATGTATCAGGGGCATGTTTTTTAGATCTTCTTAGGACCAAGGGGTTGAGGACTTTGAATGGGCAAGATAAGGGAGATTCATTAGGTGAATTTACCTATGTTGGTGCAAATGGACAGAACGTGGTAGATTATATAGTAGTACAGGCATCTCAGTGGACATGATTCCAAAATTTTTCATTGATACCACGCCCTGAGAGCGATCATCTAGCTCTAATGGTGGAGGTAAAGCACTGTTTACAGTCATCTAATTCTCAGATTTTGCCATTTTCTCCACCTAATAGCAGGGCTCGGGTTAAGTGGAATGATTTGCTTTTACCCCGTTTTTTTCTCTGCTCTGGAGCCCCAAACTGAGCTTTTCTAGGGAGGCTATTTTGTCACACTGTAGTTCGAGTCTGAACATTGATGCATTGGAAGAACATTATTCTTTGATAATTTCGACCCTTGCTGAAAATGTTCTCTCTCGTAAATCAAGACTTTCTCGGCAGCAATCCCACAAATGGTATGATTGGGAGTGTAGGCGGTTTAAACGCCTACTGGTATATGCCAGGTGCGTTTGGGTCAGAGAGCACTCTGAGACATCTTAATTGCAATTTCGGATAGTAAGAGGTTGCTATAAGGCCTTGATAAAAGGGAAAAAATCAGAGCATGCTCAATTGATCTGGGCCAGGCTCCATGTAGCTGCCTCTCTGAGGGACTCTAGGTCATTATGGACCATTCTAAATGCCGAGTTTTCAAGAGTACAGGTGGCAGCACTGCCCCGATTGAGGCAGGGGTATGGATATCCTTCTTTCAAATACTCTTTGGGTCAGAGATAGAAGACGAGGATGATCTTTTTTTTGAATTCTTCCAACTTCATGTCCCAGTCTAGTACTTCATCTTTCAATCCGCAGGTTACCTCAGCCCAGGTGGCTGAGGCAATTAAATCCTTTAAACGCAATAAGTCACCAGGTATTGACTTTATTGTCGTTGAAGCCCTGCAGACTGGTGGTCTCCCTTGTTGGCCTCCTACTTTTCGGCTATAAATTGTAGGCTGAGAATACCCCAAGATTGGGGGATAATTATCTATTATTGTCCCCATTTTTAAAAAAGGGGACGTTAGGTATCCAAGTTGTTATCGCCCTATTAGTCTGCTCCCAGTCATAGGCAAACTTTACGCCAAGCTTTTGCTCAATCAACTTGAGGCCTGGGCCTATGGGAAAAATCTGATCCCACAAGAGCAGAATGCCTTTCGGAAGGGCTTCTCGGTTATGGATAATTGTTTCATTTTGACCCATACAATCACCAAGTATGTCAGAATAAGGGCGGAGACAATCTTTATGGCCTTTATCGACTTCCGAAAGGCTTTTGACTCTGTTTCGAGGAAGAAACTTTGGAAGAAGCTCCTCCATTTGGGGATAGATCAGCATTTACTGTCCTTGCTTATCCAGCTTCATGCTGGGAGCCTAGCGAGGGTGAGGTTGCGAGCTGATGGCACTCTTTCGGCCCCTTTTTGGATCAAGAGAGGAGTCTGACAGGAATGTGTTTTGGCCCCCCTTCTCTTTAATCTTTATTTAAGTGATCTGCCAGCTAAGCTGGCTTTGTGTGATTGTTATCCTCCCAAGATTAAAGATAGATGCCTCCCTGTATTGATGTATGCCGATGACATCGTTCTCTTGTCGCAGATACAGAGGGGCCTGCACGATTTGTTAGGGACCCTGATGGACTACTGTGTGGAGAATGACTTAGATGTCAACCTGCAGAAGTCCCAAATTATGGTCATGGGGAAGAAAAGAACTCTAAAACGTACCTGGCTTATTAGAGGAAAAGAGTTTCAACAAGTTCACTCATATATTTACTTAGGGATTTCTATCTCCGACAATGGATCATGGGAGAGGCATAGGAAGTTAACAGTCCTAAAGGCAAGGAAGGCATGTAAGGGGATCTTAAGGCTGGCATCTAGTTCAGCCGGAACAAAAGTATCCCTAGTTTTGGATGTGTATCGAGCAAAGGTACAATCTATTCTTACCTTTGCGTCAGAGATTACCCTCCTGATGGATACTCAGCCACTGGAGGTGGTCCAGAATGTATTCTTGAGAAAACTGTTGAGGGTGCCCCAGAGTGTCCCTGCCTCTGTGGTTAGAGCTGAGACGGGCACTCTGGCGATAGATTGTCTCAGGAAGCAGCGAGCTTTGGGGTATTGGCTTAGGCTAATTAACCACGCTGAGCCTTCTATATCAGCACTCTGTTTGGAGGAGGAGTTGGACTATTCAGGGGCACTGTTTTACCCCTGGATTTCCCTAGTCCTGACCTATCTTTCTAAGGCAGGTCTCTCAGTCCCCTGTATTTGGGGGAAAAGCTTGCTCTTGCAAAGAAATTTGGTAAAGCAAAGGCTAGAGGATATCTCTAAGCAGGAAGACTTGGCAGCCCTGGCTTCCTGGAAAGTAACTCGGTAGTTATGCTTTTTAAAGCAGCTACATAGAGTTGAGCCCTATTTAGGTATTTTAAAGGATGGCATACTTCGGAGAGCCTTTACATGCCTCCACTTTCAGCTTCTTCCCACCGCTGTGGTGGAGGGTCGATAGAAACATGTGCCTTATGATTTGCGGCTTTGTCCTTGTACGAACTCTGTGGTTGAAGACCTTGAACATTTGGGGGTTTTTTTGCCCTTTTTATGAACTCCTTAGGTGGACTTGGCTAACCCCGTTATAGGGAGAGCGAGGTCTTCCAAATAAAGACAAATTGATAAAGTTACTTGCATCCCAGGACGACAAATATATAGGGGCCGTAGCTACTTTTGCCCTGTTGGCTATTAGAATTCAAAATGTAGTAACAGGATGCTGATATCATTATTAACTGCTTTTTTCTATTTCACCATGCAGAGGACCCCCTCTTTCACCTTTTTTTTTTTTTTTTGAGTTGGTACTTATTTCATGAAATTGTATATTTATGACTGTTTGTTTCTTTGATGGATCGATTCTTTGTTGATGTTTTTGGTGTTTTTATTTGTATTTGTTATTTTGACCATGGCGAAAGCCAGTGTTTAATAAATTATTATTATTATAATTGTCTCCATGGCAAGATCTGGGTAGATGGAGATCTTTTTGCCTTCAAAGTGTAGGTCTCCTTTTATTCTGGAAGCTCTCAGAATGTTCTCTTTGTCTAGAAATCTGAGGCATTTAAGTATAATTGCTCATGGGGGATCTTGGTCTTTGGGTTTGGGCCTTAGTGACCGATGGGCCCGCTCAATTTCTATTTCTTGAAATTCAGGATTGTTTGAAAATAGAGTTTGAGATTTTTCTCAGCAGATCTCTTATATTTTCTGCTGTGGCTCCCTCAGGGACCCCCACGATACGGAGATTGTTTCTTCTAGATCTGTTTTCGAGGTCTTCTGTTTTAGCAGTGAGATACTGACTGAGTTGTTCTACTTCATCCACCCTCTTAGTGACAGCATCTAATTTAGTATTAATAGTTTCCACAGCCAGGTTGGTTTACCTTATCCAGGCCAGACTTTAAAATGTCCTGGAGTTTCTTGGCTCCCTGTAGCTGAGCCTGTATGGCCTAGAACATTACTGAAACCTCTGCTGCATCCATTTGTTTGCTAGGTTCTGTCACCGCTCTTTTGTCTGCCATTTTGGAAAGTGCTGCGTCCTCCTGTGAAGGCCCGGTGCTGTGTGTTTTCTCCTTTTTTGGATGCCCCTGACATTCCAGAGCAGATTCCTACCTTTGTTTTTATTTTTGTGTGGGCAATCCTGATTTTTAGGCCTGTTTGCCTTGGCAGAGCAGAGCTAGAGTCGAATGCGCCTGCTCCTTGCGTATGCCCAGACACCCCCTCTTCAGCCATATTGTTGTTGTAAATTACCCTTCCTAACACATTGGTGCTGGATCCAGGGAAGTTGAGGCCCCCTGTGAATGGCAGTGTGGATTCCCTCCTCACATAGGAATGTTTGATGGACGCACACCAAAAATGTTAATTTTTGACATTCATTTAAACATAACATCCCCTTCAGGGGCTGGGGCTCCCTGCACTGTAGGCCCGCATATTACACATGTGTTGTTCTTTCTAGTTTATTCATATATATTGGGTCCCCGGGCCCGTCCTGAATTGCTACAGGCCCTCCACATGGATGAAGCTCTGTGGGCCTGTATTCTACCCCAGCACTTCTCACATTCATGCTGTCATTTTATGTTGATTCATGGACCCCATGTATTGAAGGGTCGAGTCTGCACTTGCTTGGATGAAGGTCTGCGGCCCTAGTTAGTGATCCTTCCTTTAGGGCAGCAATTCCCAAAGTTAAGGAGTTTTTGTGTCCCGACTTTGAGACTTAAATATAATCTTGTGACTCTTGAACAACAACAAAGCATATCTAATTTTATTTAGTTTGTTGGCACCACCCCCCACCCCCCCATACAGCACGACACCATTTGGGGTCATGATGACTCACGGTTTTAGACCATTTCAGATGTGGGGAGCCTGAGGCTTGGGGGCCAAATGCAGCCTGTGGCTAGTTTTTATTTGGCCCTTTCCAGCTCCTGAATCTGCCCCCCTGATCCAGTTCCTGCCTCCAAGTACTGAATGAGTGAGCTGAGAGGGAGTGGAGATGAGGGTATGCACTCAAGGATCCATGGCACAGATCCGTGATTTGGACCCTCCTCTACCTTCCCCACTTTGTAAGCACCCCTACCCCCAACGTCTACGCAGCCATTGGAGCTCATGCTAATTTTGAAAGTGGCCCTGGGAGGAGAAATGTACCTCACTGCTGCCCTATGTTATGGATAAGCTGTGAGCTCTCTCAGTGTCCCAACAGTGATGCATGTAACCTCTCATCAATTGGGGGTCGCTATCTGACCCTTCATGCTCTCCCCACAGCAAACTCCTGAGCAAGTTGCTGTCCTCAAGAAAACTCTTCTGCCGGGGCCTGCCCGCTGGAAGCGATAGCTCCATCATGTCAGGGATGTCTTGCCCTGACAGTGCTTACGAGGCACTTTCTGGAAATGAACGTACCGGCCCCGGTGTGAGAGCCAGCAATGATCACGAAATAATTAGCAGTCACGCAGTAGCTGCAGCGTGTGAGATTGGGCAGCGATCAGCCTGGGCTTTTCTGTGCCAGCTGAACCTCTGAAATGAGCACCAGGAGAACTCTCCAGCAGCTGGTTGTTTCTTGCGAAACAGGTAGGGTGGCCACACCTCCACTTTAAAAGAGGATGCTTATGAAAAATAGAAGTTGCAGGGCTGCATTGGTTCAAGTGCAGCCCTGCACCATGTCTTTTTCATAAGCGTTCTCTTTTAAAGGGGAGATATGGCCACCCTAGAAACAGGCCTTTCATGGAGCTAATGTCCCCATTTTTCAGGGTCCACTTCAAAAATATGATGTGGTTCTTGATACACTAGTGCAGTGGGATCAAGGGCATAGTTATTGGGGAAGGGAGAGGAGGAGACACACCACCCACAAATGTACTTGTAGGGAGACAGCAATAGCCCCATTCCCCACTCAATTTTCAGCTGCCCCAGATGGGGATGCCATTCCCCGGCCCTGGCCCTTCAGGTCACAGGCTGTTCCGTGGGAGAGGGAAGGGATGGGGCTTTACCTGTCCATGCAGCAGTCGGAGCAATTGGGGGAGTTGTCATTGTCGCTGGAACATTCATCTGCTGTGCTCGCCAGAGCATGGCAAGTCATAGGGGCTTATCCCTGCTCCCCCGCAGGATCCATTCCTCCACCCACCTGCCCCAGCATCCCCCACAAAGGATGTTTTAAAACAAGATGCTCCCATGCATGGCCACTCATCCGCCCGACTGTCTGAAGGTGGAGTGGGGAGATTCGTGCTCCCGTGAGCCATGCAGCACCCACTCATGGCCACTGCCAAGGAATCTGTAGTGCACTGATAAGTGCAAGCATATGGCAATGGGTGCCCATGCATCCCCTGCCCATATGAACTGGGGCAGCCAGCCACAGCAGCAGACAGGTCCCCCGCTCATAGGCACTGTGGGTGGGGGACACGGCCTTTGCAACTCACAGTCATTATCTGCGAGCGCTGGGGAGCCCAATTCCCCCCCCCCCCCCCCCGGTGCATGGCAGGGGGAGTGCGAGGCGGCTGCAGCAGTAGAGTCACCCGTTAGTCTCCCTCCCCATGCACTCCACCTGAGGTAACACTCAGCGGCCAGAGCCCCCCAGCCTTGCTCGTTTAAAAACACCCATTGTTTTGGCCAAAGTTACACCTCGCTCTGAGTGGAATAGTTACATGGCTGTGATTTCCTTTCTCCACAGTCTCACTATCGTATATCACATGCTCCGTTGCTCATGCTGATAGATTAGAAAGCACAGTTGAATAAAGCATCCTGAAACCAATCATGTGACCAGATAGCACAAGTGAAAACTGAACCTGCAAGAGGCTCTCCCCTGCTCTCTCTCTCGCTCTCTCTCTCATGTGACCCATCAAGAATGTTTCAAGGCCGGGGAAAAGTTGTATAACTTAGTAATAAACCCTGGCTAGCCGTATGTTTTCCTGCCAGGCCCCTCTCTCTATGGTTGACTTGAAATGTGTTTGAGGCCCTACTGGGAGGGAGTGCCCCCCCCCCCTGTATTCTGCCCTGGTGAAAACAGGGGCCACTGGGGGGGCCCTGGAAGTAGAGAAAATAGTAGGGCCATCGCCCTGTGGAAAGGCCAGTCCTGGTTGGAGCATGCAGGTAAAAGCCCTTAATGAACCGAGACTAGGTAAGGAGCCACAAAGATGCTTATCATTATGTGGCCTGTTGACAATTTGTTCCAGAAAGCCCAGTGCCACACCTCATGAGGAAAGGGATATTTTCCATTGAACAAAAGCCTCTCCTCCCTCTTTTTACTAAACCTGCTGAACTCCCCTTGCGTCTCTGTTAAGCACAGGTGACGCAGGAGTGTTGATGATAGCGAGGCAAAGATAAAGAAGTCTGAGGCGCAAGCTGGTGCTGGATCCAGGGAAGATATGAGCCCCCTGAACTAGACAGATAAGGTATAATCACCCTCCAGATAAGTTTTAGTCCTCTGGGTTTAAACCAGGAGTGGAGAAACTTTCCCCTCCTACAGACCACTTTGAAAATTAGTACAAACTCTAAAGGTTGGATAGGAGATGGAGGTAGGGGTGTGCGCAATCTCCTAGATCTATCCATGAATCCATCCCCTATCCTTGAGTGCATGCCATCATCTCTGCTCCGTTCCCCTGAGCTCAGCGCTCACTCTTTTTGGGCTTGAGGACAGAGACTAGGGCTGTGTACAGGGCCAAGTAGTATTGTATCTGTGTTTTACTATTCATGTTTATTTGTATTTATATCTTTGCCTATGTCCACTGCCAATGTAAAAAACACAATGAACAGGGGTCCCTGCACATGGGTTATTTCGGTATAGAAGTGCAGTGAGGCTCTGCCAGCTTTACAGATTATAAGGAAAGAAAAATGTGGTTAAAACTGCTGCTAAGTCTGCTACCAATTTAGAAAGGGGGGGATGCTGGTTTGGGGGAGGGTGGAGAATATGGCTGACTTGGGACTTGGTGGGGAAGTTGTTAGCTTGGGGCGGTAGGAACAGTGCATGGATCCGGTTTAAAGGTGGGTATCTCGCTTAGGGAATGGGTCACTGGTCATAACAGGTCAAACTAGGGAATGGGCCACTGGTTTAGGGAATGAGGGATGGGGCATGGGACTAGGTTTAAGGGAGGTTGCTGGCTTGGGGAGGTGGACATGTGGCTGCCTCAGAGGTGTCACCTGTTATGGGGAGGTGGTTGGCTTGGGTCTCCTTGACTTACCTGATCTATGAGCTGGGGCTGGCTGCAGCATGGAGAATGCTGTTCTGAAATAGCAGTGGCCCATGCAGGTGGGGATGGCTCACTACAGGCTCCCCAAGCAGGTGGCTAAGGTATGTCAGAGTAGCTCAGCTCCAAGCTAAATATGTGCTGCAATTTGGGGGGCCCAGTTTGAGACCTCAGATACCATGTTTTTCAGGAAATTTTGGGTTCCAGGTTAACCCAATACACAGCCCTTGTATTTGTGTTTTGAATATGGAACCCCCAAAAGTATTTTTTTGCATTTATTTATAAATGCCATATATCTGCAACCTTGCCACCATCATCCATGCCTTCATCACCTCAAGACTAGCCTATTGGGGCTACCCTTTGTGATGGTTCGGAGACTGCAACTGGTGCAGAATGCAGAGGCCCATCTCCTTATGGGGTTGGGCCGTAGGGAGCACATAACACTAGTGCTCTGTTCCCTGCACTGGCAGCCCATAGTCTTTGGGGTCCAATTCAAGGTGTTGGTTCTTACCTATAAAGCCTTTTACAGCTTGGGCGCCACTTATCTGCAGGGCTGCCTCACCCTCTGCATTCTGGCGTGTCCTCTAACAGTCAGCTGGGAGTGCCCGTCTGGAGGTTCCCCACGTTTGGCGGGGGTCAACATTGGATAGGGCGTTCTCAGTGCCAGCACTCTGATTATGGAACTCCCTCCTGGCTGAGGTCTATTTGGCACCGGATCTCCCCTCCTTCCATTGTCAATGTAAAACTTGGCTGTTCTGTCAGGCCTTTGGTAAGGGAGACAGGTAATGGGTGGAAGGGGTGAGGGATGGTGGGTTTTGTCTTTTATTTGCTTGACACCGCTGTTTTGTAATGTATTGTCTTATCTATTGTTTTTATTCTTGCTATGTTTTTATGGTTGTTTTATCTTGTTTGTATGCCGCTCCAAGCTGCCGTGGGCAGGATGAGGTGGGATAGCAAATAGTGTTAATAATAAATAAATAATAGTTGTGTTTTATTGAAACCCAAATGCACAGCCCTAGACTGGGTCCATAGGCCAGCTCCAGGAACAGAAATGAAGCCAATTGAAAAGCTGTTTCAGGCTGGATTTGACCCATGGGCTGGAAGTTCCCCACCATTGGTCTTGACATTTGCTTTAACCAGGGCACCTTGAATTCTGCACAGCTGCAATCACAGCTGTTTTCACAGACCAAATTCTCCCAGGAATGACTTCTGGTAGTGCAGAATTGCAGCTTGACCAAGGAATGCTGCAAAGTAGCCAAGGGTGAGCTGCTGCGTGTATTATGGTGCCCCCTGCCACAACTACTGAAGAAGAGCAGCCCACCATGCTAGGCCAAAGAGAAGAGCTCCTCTATGCTTCCCCCCCCCACCCCATCCCCATCCCTTGCTGAGAGGTCTGTGTGGTATTTCATGTTTTAAGGATACAAGATTTCCAAACTTGATGGAATGCCATCCTGGGAAACTCCTCTGGATTCAGGGATGTGCATAATTTGTAGGATATGGGTTAATTGATCTTCGCTGAGAAAAGGACCGGGGTCGATCGACCCTGTTGGTTTGTTTAGATCTTTTGGCAGCATTTGACGCTGTTGACCACGAGATGTTGGTGACGCGCCTGCGGGACAGTGCAGGGGTGGGCGGGACCGTTCTTGAGTGGTTCAGCTCATTCCTGACCGGGAGAACTCAGCGGATGGTACTCGGTGATGATTTTTCATCTTACCGAGACCTTCCGTGAGGGGTCCCGCAGGGCTCAGTTTTGTCCCCTCTCCTGTTCAACGTGTATATGCAGCTGCTCGGTGAAGTGATCAGAGAGTTCGGGGTGCAGTGTCATCAATATGCGGATGACATTCTACTGTATCTCTCATTTTCAGCTGACCCAGGCTCGGCTGTCTTGGTGCTTACCCGCTGTCTGACAGCTGTGGGGGACTGGATGAGGACTAACTGACTGCAACTGAATCCTGACAAGATGGAGGTGATGCTAGTGGGTAGGTCGATGGTGTTGACGGCTCCATCGATTGATGGGGTCTGCCCTCCACTGACGTTCCAGGTGCTGAACTTGGGGGTGCTCCTCAATGCGCAGCTCCACCTGGATGTCCAGGTGGAGGCTGTGGCGAGGAGTGCCTTCTGCCAGTTACATGTGCTCCGGACTCTGCACTGGTTGCCAATAGCGTGCTGAGTCAGGTTCAAGGTATTGATCTATAAGGCCTTACACGGTCTCGCCCTCCACGTCCCAGAGCAGCTCCTTCGGTTTGCCATGGGTGCCTTCTTGGAGGTCCCCCGTGTCAAGTGGGGGGTCACAATGGAGAGGGCATTCTCGGTGGCCAGGCCACGTCTTTGGAATTCCCTCCCAGAGGAAGCTCGCCTGGCCCAGAGCCTTTTGACATGCCGGCGGACTTGTAAAACCTGGCTGTTCTCTCAGGCCTTTGGGGAGGAGGAGGGGAGGGGGGTTTAGAGTTTTAACACTTCCCTACCTTTTATTTCTATTTTATTTTTCCCAACCCTGTTTTGGTTTAAATTGTTGGGTTTTAAGGGTTTTTAAAAACTGTTATTTTTATGAATGTTTTAGTGAATTGTATGTCACCCCGGGATGCCGTAGGCATGGAGGGTGACTAACAAATGTTTAAAAATAAATAAAATAAAAATACATCTGGTGCGGCAGCTGCGGCCGCTGGTTTCAGTTCCGGACCTGGTCACGATCATCCACCCACCCTGCCCAGCCTGGATTTAAAAAAAAATTATTTTCCCCGAAGACCCTGGCTCTGGGCCGCCACCAGCGACCCGGAGCCCGCACCAGCAGATAGGTGGTTGGGTTGTTTTTTTCTCTCCTTTTTTCACATTGCGGCCATTCATTTCAATGGCCGCAATGTAAAACAATCTGGCACAGGGAACCGGTACCGGTACCCCCAATATCTGGATTAATCCGATACTGCCAGTACAGCAAAATACCGACAGTATCGGATACCGGATAATCCGAACTTCCCACCCCTACTGTTTACCTGCGGGACCGCCTCACTCCCCGGGTTCTGGATTGGCCCCTGCGGTCGACTGGGGGCGTGCTGTTGGAGGTCCCCTGGGTGTCTCGGGGGGCCACACAGAGCAGGGCATTCTCAGTCGCTGCGCTGTGCCTGTGGAACTCCCTCCTGGTGGGGGCGCGATTGGCCCCGGGCCTTCTGGAAGAACTGTAAAACATGGCTGTTCCATCAGGCATTTGGCGACGGGTAGGGGTGGGAGGAGTGGGTAGGGATTATGGGTAGGGTTGGGGTGGGGATGAGGGATAGGGTTGTGGGGAGGGTGTGTTTTTATGATTAATATTTTAAATTGTTTAAGTGTTTTTATATTGTTGTTTTTATGGTTTTGTTAGCCGCTCTGAGCCACTGAGGTGGGGAGAGCGGGATAAAAATCTGTTAAATAAATAAAATAAATAAATAAAATAATAAATTTGTATAATAAATTCTGATTGCAGAATTTGAATCATTTGTTTTTTTGCAGAATGCACAGGGTCCTGGCTTTAGTCCTGAAGCACAAGGCTTCATTTGCCTTTTTCCAAAGCTGGCTGTCATATAACTGCTGGCTATTCCTAGCATCCTCTATACTCCGTGTAGCCAAGTGGATAAGTTGTTGAACTTGGACTTGAGAAACTAGGGTTCATATCCTGTCTTTGATATGAGCTCCCTAAGTGAGTTAAGTTATTATCTCTCAGCCTCAGTTCCAATTGGTAAAATGGGAATAATATTGACCTATCTCACAGGGTTGTTGTGAGGATAAACTTGATAAGAACTATAAAGCATTTTGAATACTGAAAGTGCTATAGAAATGGTTAATAATGCATGCTCCTTCTTGGCCTCATCCCTGTCTGGTGGCAGGGGATTTCACATACTTTGTGAACAGCTTACTCCCTCCCATTGGTTTTGAACTTGTCACCATTCAGTCTCATTGGCTATGCTCTCATGCTTTGTTCGCTGGGCTGTGTCAACTCTCCCAACAGATCAGGGCACACATGGCAAATGGCTAGATGCAACAACTCGCATTTCAGCGGCAGGGAATTGATGCCATGCTGTGCTCAATTAACAAAGGCATTTATCACTGGCTGGTTGACCCATTTCTGCCTATTACTTCCCTGGATGGATTGCTTTCCCTCCACTGAACGATATGATGCACCATAACAAAGGGTCACTTTCTCAGAGTGACTTCCCGCAAAGCCTGATTATCTTTGGTAATAATCAAGACTTTGGCACCAGTGTTGTTTCCTTCCCTGGATCAACCTTTTGAGTCGTATGAGTGTCCCATTATCTCTCTGAAGCCAAATAATTTTCAAAGGGGAAAAGGAGCCAGCCATGCAAATGGAACTGTTTTAAACACATTTCCTGTGTGCTGGAACTGAACAGGAGATGGCAGCCAGGATGAAGTGTTGAGAAGGAATGAAAGTCGCATTTCCAAGGATCGTGGGTGGGAAAACACTTCTGAACAGTTCTTAATTTACACTTAACCCATTTCAGAGCTATTAAGCCTCTTGTGGGCTGAGAGCACTCTCTTACCTGCTCATGCACCGCTCAAGTGCTTTAGAGATTACAGACTCAGGGTGTTTTTAAATGAGCAAGGCTTGAAGGGGGTCTGTGGCTGCTGAGTGGCACAGCTGTGGAGCAGCCACGCACATGGAGTGAGTGGGGAGCGATTCTAATCTCAGGCAGCCTCCACGCACTCCCGCTACCACTGACTGATCCGGCAAACAACTCATACGAGCAGCCATTCCCCCTCTTCCACCCACCCCCAGCAACACCCCCCCCCCCCCCCCCCCAAGGCCTCAAGCCCTGCTCAACTGCTTGCCCTCTGCCATGACACACACTGCGGACACCATGGAAAAGTGAAGCTGCAGCAGCCAGTAACCCCTTTCTGCCCATGACCGGCGAGCCGCTGCAGCTGCTGCTGGTCCAGAACAACAACGAAGGCACATACCGGGTGGGACACGCAGGAAGCTGCTCTCCAAGCTGCTGTCCTTCATGGTGTTGGCTCTTCTCTCGTGTGCCGATGGAGGAGGACGGGACGGGGGGTGTTGTGCTTTGAGCCAATGCGGTGTTGTATTTCGCATGTCTTTTAAGAGCTCCTCAGAGAACTCCAGGCAGGGCTGTAAGCGGGACCAGGGAGGCAGATGACTGTGGACCTGTCGGCTAGTGGGGGTGGGTGCCCTGGTTCATCCGGGCAGGGAATGTGAGGAAGCCTGTCTTCACACGCTGTTTTAGCTTGCCCCACATGGCACACCAGATTTTTTGGCAGTGCCCCGTGAGTGGTCCTGAGTGGGTGCTGGGTGGTTCCCAGAAGCACGCATCCCCACACACCACCTTCAAACAAGTGGTTGAATGTGTGGTTAATGGATGGTCATGTGTGGTAGCATCTCATTTAAAAACACCCTCAGTCTTTGTCAGACGCTGCTATTCCTTCATGTCCAGGAAAGCCTTGCAGTTTGCTTATGGGTCTGTCTACACCAGAGGTGACCAACAGGTGGATCACAGTCTAGTATCCAGTAGATCATGATGTGGGGTGGAGGAACAGCCCTTGGAAATCACCTGTGGGGAGGAGAATGAGACCGGTGCCTCAGGGAATGTCTCTGGGGAGGACATGGGCCAGGAAGAGTTCCTCCAGTGTGGTGGCGAAGGGTGTCTCTAAAAGGGAGGTGCTCCTCTCCACTCCTGGGACCAGTTTCTGAGGTGCCCTAAAGCTGGGAGCCAGTAGGAGGGGTCCCAGCTGGGAGTGTTGGAACCAGCAAGAGAGGTCCTGGTAGATCCCCTATGGTTGACAGCCTGATCAAGTGGATTGCATGCCCCATAGGTCCGGTGAGACCTGCTCTACACGTTACGCTTGCCATCCATTTAGTTCACCTAACATGGGAGTCGCCATTCTGTTTCATCGCACAAACATGTTTTTTTTACATGTACTAAATGTGGTTTTGCCACCCACAACATATCCATAGGAATCCAGATTAGGAGATCTGGTTTTTGCATGATAGCACAGTTCAGCATTGACATCTACTCAATGTCATAATCAATGGGAGATAGGGGATGCATGATGAAGATCAGAGCCCAGGTCTGGTGTGAGTGAAGCAGGGCCACCCTTATTGTAGCGCAACCCAGCGTGACTGCCCTAGGTCCTGCTATTTTTCCTACTTCCAGAGGCCTCACCGTGATCCTCATTTTCACCAGGGCAGGGTGCAGAACCCCAAACACAGCCACCTGTAAGGTCCTGAAGAGGGTGTCCCCGAGAGGGTGGGATCATGAGGGACCACTAGGGCCCCTCATTTTATCTTTGTCCTGGGCCCCACAAATTCTAAGCATCAACACGGTGTAGCATAGACGTTTGCTTAAACTGCTATAGTTTGTGATGATGTCATGGCTACTAACACAGAGTTGATTTCCCCCATATGTAATGTCATGTGTAGAGACAACCAATGATCACAGTGGGCACCATCAGATGTAATACTAGCCATGCCTTTGAGGTATCTACCATGCATTTAGTACCGGTATTCTAAACAAGTTCAAGTCTTTGGGGCTGGATGAATTAGATCCTAGGGTACTGAAGGAACTTGTTGATGTACTCTCAGAACCTCTGTGTATCATCTTTGAGAACTCTTGGAGAACGGGTGAAGTACCAGAAGACTGGAGAAGGGCAAATGTCCCTATCTTCAAAAAGGGGGAAACGGAGGATCCGGGAAACTATACACCAGTCAGTTCAACATCGATACCTAGAAAGATACTAGAACAGATATAATAATAATAATAATTAATAAAGCAGTCAATCTATAAACATCTAGAAAACAATGCAGTGATTACTAGAAGCCAGAATGGATTTGTCAAGAATAAGTCATGCCAGACTAATCTTATCTCCTTTTTCAATCAAGTTACTAGTGTAGTGGATCATGGGGACGCTGTAATATATCTTCATTTCAGCAAGGCATTTGACAAAGTCCGCCATGATGTCCTTGTTGACAATCTGGTAAAATGTGGGCTAGATGATAATGCCATTAGGTGGATTTACAGCTGGATAAAGAACTGTACTCAGAGAGTGCTCATCAGTGGCTTCTCATCAATCTCGGGGGAGGGGTTGAGTGGGGTGCCATAGGGCTCTATCTTGGTCCCAGTACTGTGCAACATCTTTATTAGTGACTTGGATGAGGGAGAAGAGGGAATGCTTATTAAATCTGCAGATGACGCAAAACTAGGAGGGATAGATAAAATTCAAAATGATCTTGGTAAGTTGGAAAACTGGGCTGATACTAACAAAATAAAGTTCAACAGATATAAATGTAAAGTTCTGCATTTAGGTAAGAAAAATCAAATGTACAAATACAGGATGACTTGGCAGCAATACATGTGAAAAGAATCTGGGGATTGTAGTTGATCACAAACTGAACATGAGTCAGCAGTGTGATGCAGCTGCAAAAAAAGGCTAATGCAATTTTAGGCTGCATTAAGAGAAGCATTGTTTCCAAGTCATGAAAAGTAATAGTTCCACACTATTCTGAGCTGGTCAGACCCCATCTGGAGTACTGGGTCCATTTCTGGGCACCGCACATTAAGAAGGACGTTGACAGGTTGGAACGCGTTTAGAAGAAAGCGACAAAGATAGTCAGGGTTTTGGAAACCAAGTCCTGTGAGGAGCCTGGTTGAAGGAGCTAGTTATGTTTAGCCTAAAGAAAAGAAGACTAAGGGGAGACATGATAGCAGTCTTCCGCTACCTGAAGGGCTGTCACAGAGATGATGGTAAAGGCTTGTTCTCTCTTGCCCCTGAAGGCAAGACTAGAAATAATGGGCTTAAATTACAAGAAAGCAGATTTTGGTTAAACATTAGGAAGAACTTCCTAATGGTAAGAGCTGTTTGACTGTGGAACAAATTGCCTAGGAAGGTGGTGGGCTCTCCTTTGCTGAAGGTTTTCAAACAGAGGCTGGACGGCCATCTGTCGGGGATGCTGTAGGTGTGGATTTCCTGCACTGAGCAGGGGGTTGGACTAGATGACCTCTGAGGTCACTCCCAATTCTATGATTCTGTGTTGCCATTATGTCTGTACTCATGCAGCCCACTATGGGTGATTTCAGACGTTATGGGGCCCGTTGGCCCCGTACCGAAATCACCCAATTCATTCCCCGCCGGGATCACCCCGTCACGCCGTATCAGCCGTGCCGGGGGCATCCCGACGGGGAATCTGGGAGGGGGCGGGGCCAGATGGCGTAATGTGCGGCCGCACGACCCCGCCCCCTCCACACACCCCGCCACCCATCCTCCAGGGAGACGGGCGGGCGGCGGGGCCAATGAGGCTGCCGCGTCGGGCCGGATTCGCCACGGCCCGGGATCCCGCCAGTGATCCCGGGCCGTGGCGCCCGACCAGACGAGATGCCGGGGTTCACCCCGGCGTGGAATTACATTCAACATGCGGCGGCCGCCGGTCCCTCCGCTTCGGCCGCTCGCGTGGGGAATGTAATTCCACGCCGTGGTAACATCTGGGGGGAAACATCAGTTTCCCCCAACAGACGTGCCGAAATCACAGCCACCACGCGGAATTGAGCGTGGTTGACTGTGATCTCGTAACGTATGAAAATACCCATAGTGTACACCACTTCTCTGCCACATGCTTGGCACAGACTTTATGGTCATGACCATCATAGCTGTAAATGCATGGCACTGCAGGCGTTTTCACATAGTTAATGTTATGTCTGATGCATCACGCCCTGGAAACCATAGAGACGTGTAATTTGGGTGTGTGTGTGTGTGTGTGTAATTGGTTATTGGTTGTTCTACTATAAAATTATTGTGACATTGAAAACACAGATTGGATAAAAAGATAGAAAACTGCAAATTACCACCCCAAACAGCTTCTGAATAATTTTTCTCAACCATCACAGGTTCAGAGAAACATGGCTGAAATGGAAAGGAAGAGATGGAAGGGGAAGTGAGGGGGCATTATTCAGTTTGCAAAAACCTTGCACTTTGCATCTCAGGATAGCTTCCAGGAAAGAGTTGGTGGGTGGACTTATCAGATGGTGGAGTGAACTTGTAGCGGCACAAACGTTTGGTCAGATTGCCATGAGTATCAGATGGTGTCATCAGAATCTTGCACACTTCAGATTTGGTATGGATTTGCATATGGTGTAACGTTACAGTCTCATTGCACCTTCTGTGACTTCAGAGCTCCTGGACACTTACTGCCACACACAATAGCGGGCTCTATCAGCCCAGCTGTCAGTGCATGTGTCATGGGAAACCCCTGCTTTTACCACTGCAGGTGCATGGAGCCATATGCTCCAGCTAGATTTTAAAGTGCTAAGCCCCATGATCACTGTATTATGAATATATTGTATCATGTATGTTATCACTTGGACCATGTATGGGAATGTGGCTGGGGCCAGCTAACTGTTGAACTCTGGGTGATTTGTGGCTCATCTTTCGTAGCAAGCCTCTGCATGGGCAGACATACCAGGCTTGAGTGATTCAGGAGGTGGCTAATGGCCCACTAACGGGCCATTGAGGCACCTACCCGGGCCATCCAGGGCCATTGAAACCCACTCAGGAACAATGGCAAAGCAAGGAAGGGGCAACACCCTGTGACATTACGGACATTCCTGCTGCAGCTGGTGGTGTTTAAAAAGGAACTGTGTGGAGCTGCAGGAGCACTATCTTTTTGGACCTATGCTGCACCATAAGCAGACGCCCTGTCACCCAGTTGGGTGACAGAGAAAGGACACTCCAATCCAGTAATCAAGACTTCTACCTACACTTGGTGAGGACTAGCCAGGGGACTTGAGTGTATAGTCTGCCTTGCGCTTGTTTGCCTTTATTTTCCCTGTGACCATTCTGTACTCGTTCTATGCCCTTTTGCTTTACCTTTTCAAACATTTAAACTCCAAACGTAGTCTCCTCATGTTTGCTACATGTAATGGGATTGGGGTCTCACTACCCCATGCTAGGCTGTCATGACTCAGTTTCCCTGGCTTGCAGCTCCCACTGGATCAGCTCTCTCTCTAGAACTGATTCAGCCTGCAACGGGTGAACCTTTTCAGCCACAGAGTTTCCCAGCACAGACTCTTTCTCTCTAGGTTCGCCTGTGTTTTTAAACACAGAATTAACCCCGAACTGTGTCCTGCCAGTGTTAGGATTAGCAATTCCACTGGACCATACTAAGTTCAGTTAAAAGACGTTTAATGAATAAATTATGAATAAGCATGCAGTACAAGATTATACTCGAGAGTGCAGAAATCAAAATAACATAACCAATAATGCATCCCTATCTGTACTTGGGTTCTCCTAGCTTAGACCTACCCTAATCAAGGTCGAAGGGTATTTCAGTTCATGTCACAGCCAGCAGTGGAAAGCTTGGCTAGGTACCAGTCTTAGAGTTTCCAAGAGTCCTTACTTCATAGTTCCTTTGGTGTAGTCCTTCTCTGGCTGGTAAGATATTAAGATATGATGATGAAGATGAAGCTGAAGGAGCTCAAAACTCAACAAGCTCCTTTTGTCTTGTCTTTCCCCCTTAAGTACTTTCCAAGGGTCCTTTGTTTGATTTTCCCGCCAAGTGACTCTGTGCTTTCAGTCACATCCACAGGAAAAAATCCATTTGCAATTCAGTGGTCTATGGCTAGTGTCTGCAGAGGTGTTTATGCTTTTTCTGATTACACACTCGCTCAAGGTCATGACTTAGCAGTTCTCCATTGCATAAAGTGAGTTTCCACTGAGTGCTCAGCTTTCATATTACATACATGTTTAACCTTTACCTTTACATATTTGTTAGACCTGTAGTCTACATGTAGCCCAGTAACTCCTCATCACACGACACCTGACCATTGAGCAGGGCTGGAGTTCTCAGCCAACCCCAAGACGAGCCTAACCCAATTGTAAATTTCTGAAACCTGCGACTGCCAAGGGAAAAGGTCGGGGGGACAGTCTAGAGCGAGTGGGGATCCTGACAGCCTGGTAGGCACCAGGTAACAGCATGGTGTAAACAGGGCACACAAGGTGTGGAGTTCTGAGGGGGTGTCCCCACCACAAAAATGGGGAATTCTCTCAGCCCTATCCTGGCAGTCGGGGATTCCCTCTAGCATGGCAGCAGCATAGAGACTCCCTCCTTTGGTGGCAGTGGATGAGGGAGGGAGAGTATTAGGGTTGGGGATGGATCTTCCAAGGTGTCCCAGGCCTCAACTGAGCGAGGGGGTCCGTTAATCCCGATAAGAATAGTTCTTCCCTTGGCGCTGCCTGTGCGTGCCATGCTTGTTCCTTGCATAAGCAATATTATTTCAGCCTTCGGGGCTTTCAGTCTGGCACCTTTCACTGGCACTAAAATTCACACCCATCTCTGCCTGCCTAATAAATCTTCACAGGACTAAAAATTTACGCTAAACAAAACAGCAATGGAATTATTTGCAAGATGGCAAGGAGTTCGCTCCAAAGGAAGAGCAGCACAAGGCTGCCCACAAGATCCAGTGCTGGTGGGGGAAGTCTGCCCAGTGGTCACTGCTGGCCTCTGAGTTGCCAGTATTATGTGTTGATTAGGTAGTTTGGCCATGGTCAGAGACATAAGAAGAATGAGGCCTGAACAAATTCAGTTCAGCTAATTTGATGCATAAGCCTCAGGCTGGCGCAAATTAAGAAGGTCCATGAGAATAAAGCTGTAAATAACTCACACTCTAGCAGAAAAATATATCTCCCAAGGCTACAATAACAACCCCAGACAGCCACTATCTCTAAGAAAACAAAGAAGGTCTGAAAGAAAAGGGAGGTAGTCTCAGCAGATCAGACTGGCAACTAGGCAGTAGAGAAAAACTCCCCAAAGAGCCAAAATAGCTTTGGTGGCTATGCTCCAAGTGATAGAGAAATGAATGGTCAGCTTATTTCTGCACCTGGCATATTCAAAGAGGGGACCCTAAAACATGTATTCAGAATAAATAAAGCTATAAAAGGAAATGCCCAGGGCCTTATCTCTTGTCACTGGTGCTTGCGGCCACTAGCATTGCAGTGAGCCTGCGTGGGCCTCTGACCCTTACCGTCGCTCTCAAAGATCCAGAGACTCCTGTCCAGCTATCTGCTGGGTCCCCTCCGCTTCTCCTCTGAACCAGTTTGCGCCTTGGACCGTGGCCTCTGACAAGTACGATATCCTAGGTTGCTGGGGTTCTTAACTGGTAACACTGCCATGTCCAGATGTTAAGTGTCTATCCAATAAAACTGAGTTGTACCCACATACTTTGGCTTGTTAATTGGTGACCTTTGATCCCGTTTGGGGTAAACTGAGGTACAGCAAACTCATTTATTTCCTAATGCCAGCACCCTATACATGTGGTACCCTATACACACCTATACATGCGGTACCCTATACACACCCTATACATGTGGTACCCTATACACACCTATACATGCGGTACCCTATACACACCTATACATGCGGTACCCTATACACACCCTATACATGCGGCACCCTATACACACCTATACATGCGGCACCCAGGCCTGTGTGACTCAGTGCAAGGAGACATGGACCCGGGACAGGAATTCAAGGGAATATCATAGGGCTGCATCAGACTAGAGCCCCTCGCTCTGACTTTTTTTCTCCCTGCATCAGGAGGTCATTTTGTTAGACTGCACTGATCCCGGCGTTGACATCAGATTTGGAACAGTGACAGCGCTTACTGCAGCGTCCCATTGATCCCTTTTCAGTGAGATCATTCAAGTGCTATGATGTGTCACCGGGTAAACGTTATTGCTCCGGTGTGATGCAGCTTGATGTTGCAGTGGGGGATGCTGCCCCAGCACTCTGATATTCCCTTGAGTTCCTGTTCCAGGTCCATGTCTCCTTGCACTGAGTCACACAGGCCTGGGTGCTGCATGTATATGGCATTGCAGTGGCGTAACAAGGCTGTGGTAGACCCAGACTCATGTCCCAATTATGCTCCCCCCCCAAAGGCAAGGGGGCAAGGCCAGCCCAGTTTCCAGCACATTTGCCCCCCATGGAGTGGGAGCAGGAAGGAAGTTTTAAGAGGGGCCCTCTGAGGGGGTGGGGCCAGTACTTCACTCCTGCCCATTCTGAAAACTTCCTTATTGGCAAGGCCCTTTTCAAACAGCCTGGATGCTGCTAGGAAATTTTCAGAATGGGTGGGGATGTTGTCCTGGTCACTCTAACTCTAAAAATGTCCTAGTGGCACTCAGGTCACCTCCAAAGGGTCTCTTCGGAGTCTGGGGCCCAGGCTCAACTGAGGCCACTTTAAGACCTCCCCCTCCCCCCCCCGCCCCCACCTCCCTGCGCATATTCTGGCTGTGGGAGCAAATATGCAGTCAGGATATGCACGGGGTGCCGTCAGTCTGAAAGCCACCCCCCACGCGGCTCTGCCAGCAAACACCCGTAGAGATCTCTGCGGGTGTTTGCCGGCAAAGCTGCACGGGGGCGAGGGACTTTCAGACTGGCAACACCCCGCATATATCCTGACTGCATATTCCCTCCCGCAGCCAGAATATGCGGGGGGGCGGGGGGGAGGGGGGAGAGGTCTGAAAGTGGCCTGAGTCCCCTCACTCCATGGTAGCTTAGCTTCATCCCTGTCAGATGCTTGGTCACATGGTGCTGCAGTGTGGCACTCATTTGTATGGCATTGGCATCGGTCACATGGTGCTGCAGTGTGCCACTCATTTATAGGGCATTGATCACATGGTGCTGCAGTGTGCCACTCTCCTTTGCACAGCGTTGCATTGCATTTTGCTGGTAGGCCACACCAGAGGGACTTTCCCGCCCTTTTTCCAACATGGCCACTCATTATGATTTCCAACATGTCACCATGCTCCATAAGGAATGGAGTTAAGTCAGAAAGGGGTGTAACAGCTTCTTTGGCCTACCCCCTCTGACATGGTCTGAGTTTTCTCCTGGAGGGAGGTGGCAACTGTAGCAGCTCCCTCCCCATCCCCTCATGCAGAGGCATGAGCCTTGGCCTCGCTCAGCTGACAGGGCCGAGGCTGCTATGGAGGGGGAGTGGTGCTGCTACTGCCACACATCAGGTGTCTGCCAGGAAGTGTTTTGGCTGATGGGGCCTGGCAGATTAGCACCACTAACTCCTCTGAATACCCCTCAACATCCTGAGTCTAGGGGCAGGACTTCCAGGACAGCCTTGAGACCTGGCACCTCTCTTTTTAACCACACATAAGCAAGCACAGCTAATCGTGTAGGGAACCTATGCGTAGTGGCGGAGTCACCCTCCTCCAGGGCTTGCCTAGCCCCCATGGGTTCATTTATTTCCTTTCCAGCTGCAGGAAGTGACAGCCAGCAAGGTTTCAGCTTGCCCTGGAGTTGCATCACACTGTGACCAGGTGGGGAGGAGAGGACTCCACGGTGCCAGAGGGAGACATTCACACTTGATCAGGTTGCATCACCAGCAGGAACAGGCACAGAAAGCACCAGGTGTAGCTGTTCCTGGGGGGGCTTGCTTGCTTTTAGGGCCAGGGATTCTTTAGTATCTCAGGGCTTTACGTATTAACGGATTCAGATGCCCCCTCCCTTTCCCCTGCCTTTTGAAGCGGAAAAGTGAGAGACTTACCAAATGTCACTCAGGGACAATAATTGAATCCTGCTCTCTCCCATGCCTGAGTCAAACACCCTAACTACCAAACCATTCTTCCTCTCTGGCAGAGACTCTTGGTCCAAACCTCTTCTCCCACTGTCACATTAGCACTGATTTGGGGAGCTTAGGCTGCAATTCTCAAATTGTTTACTCCGGAGTAGTCCTATTGAAGTGAGTGGCACTACACTGGAATAAGCAGTTCCAGGATTGCAGCTCAAATGGGCTGCAGGGTTGGGCTGCTTTTGTTGTTCCGATCCTCTCTCTGCAGAGCTGGACATCTGCATTACAGTATATGTCCTGGCAAAATGCAGGGGAGCGAGTGGGGCTTGCTGCTTGTGTAAAGCCTGGACATCTCTTTTCATGCTAGGGCAAAGCTCTGGCATCTCTTACGTGAAATTTAGGCTTTGCATCAGAGAAAGGCAGGGAAGTTGGGGCCCTCCTCACAACAGTCACTACGGACCCTCAATAAAGCCACGGCTTCCTGTGTTTTAGGTCCTCTGGGCCTGTAACTTACACCAGAGTTTCTTCATGGTGTCATTTCAGGTTTATTCATGGAGTCCATGTATTGGAGGGTGCTTCCTGTGGAAAGCCACCCACCCATGGGGCTCCATGTGGTCACACAGTTTGCACGCACACTGATCCAGCCCTGCTCAAGGAGTCCAGCAGGATACTCCATCAAACCTTCTAAAACTCAGTCTACTCCTGGGTGGGGCAGTGGCTGGTACGACATGGTGGGACAACTTCTCTAGATCCTCTGAATACCCTGATGCTTCCAGGAGTTGAGGAGCAGAACTTCTGGGATGGGCTTGAACCCTGGCACTTTTTCTTTTTATATTTTACGCATTGAACCTAGGGGAGGGAAGGACAAGGGCCTGGATCCAGTGAGGTGACCTTGGCCATTTTTCAATGGACCACTGTGGGTGGGGGGATGGGTGTGTGGTCATGGTGGCTGGAGGTGGGTGTGGGCCCGTTCCCACGGGCTCACACCCACTTCCACCCACGGAGCATCGAGCATTGGAGCCCATTGCTCCGTGGGTGGGTGATGGGTGGAGATGGGTGTAGCATGGGAGCACACAGCACCACCCACCCACCTCCCACAGCATTCACACGGGCACCTCCACCCATCTCCATGTAGTGAAACTGCATAGAGATGGGTGGGGGCATCTCGTGTGAAAAGGGCCTTCAGTGGGACAGGCAGCAGGGGGTTGCTCTTGGAAACAGAATTCCAGAGATTCAAACATCAAGCGTTGGGCACTCTTCCTTCACCTAAATCATGAGATTGGCTTTAAAATCATGTGATCTCTCTTTGTCTTGCTGATCTGATCCTTTCAGGGCAGCTTCTGAGGTCATTTTTTCAAGACACAACTCTGAGAGTGAAAAGCTTGTTTTACAAAAGTGAAACCTGTGATTCTCACAATTTTATCCTGTGTCTCAATTTCAGGATTAAGTTAAGAAACCTCTCAAGCCATTGGCAGACTAGCATTTGGGGTGGGAAGTGGGGGTTTTGGGCCCTTGATGAACTTGTCATAGGGTAAAAACAGCCGTGACAGCAGCCTGCTGTGGCTTGCTTTGACCCACTGTGGCCCGGACTTCACCTTCATGTGTGTGCCGGGTCCACCAGATGTTGACCCAGGATTGCCCCTGACCGTGTCGGTGGCTGGCTCAGTCTGTGATCGTGGAAAACCTCTGAGGTCAAAGCCCAGGCTAAGCTCCACGCAACTGGGCCAAAGTGGGACATAGCAGCCTATTATGTCTGTTCCCGGGCTGTGGTAACCTGGTCCGGGTTGGATCCACCATGGCTAGCCACCATGGCTGGCTGTCATTGGCTGTCATGGTTGCCCATCATGATGGGGGTTGGGAGGCTGGGCTCATTGTGGGGCTGGGGCTGGCTGCACGATGGTACTTCTCCCCACCCTTCCTGATGCCTCACCTGCAGGGATGTTTGTTTGGCACCCTGACTTTCCCCCCCAGGTCGGGTCACGCAACCACCATCATATGTTTTTTTTACCCATAGACACTGAGGCAGATGAAATCAGCTCATTCTCCTGCTTTGGTGTTTCATCTGGGCATGTTCAGATGAAGTTGAACCCTCAGGATATGTACCCTCAAGATACTTTATAGTATTATCACCACCATAGTAGTATGGACTCTTCAGCATGTTCTCCTTTATACCAAGGGTAGTAGTCATAGCCCTGAAATGCCAAAGCCAATTATTAATCTGGGGTAGACCTGCTAATTACCCCAGGGTAGGCTGCCAATTGCTGAGTATTCTTGGGAAGGTTCAACCTGCCACCTGCAAACAAAAGAGCCATTACGCAAGGGGAACTGTATTATATCAATATGCCTTCTGGCATACGAGCAGCAATATTGATCAGAAACTGTCTGACACCGAGGTGCTCCCTGCTTAAACCTTGATCTGAGATTCTACATCCCTTCCCTGTACTGAGGAGATTCAGTCAGGATGGCACATTAAGAGGGAGAGAAGAGACTACCAGACCTTTTCCAGAAGAAGAAGAAGAAGAAGAAGAAAACAAACTTAAAACCCAGACAGAAGAAAAATGCAAAAGGGAAAATGACCCTCCCTCCCATAATAATGAATGTATCATGGGGCTGGGGGAGCCCAAGAGAGTGGCGGGGAACCCGGGGGGCTGGCTGGCAACGAGCCCATTCTGATCGCGGGGTCCCCACTGTGTCCTCCCCCGGCAGAGGCAGCAGTGGTGCCGCCTGCATCAGGCTGCATCCTGGTTGCCCAGGCAACGCCGAGGGATGCGGAGGAGGTGGGGCCCACACAGCCATGCACAGCATAAGTGGCCCCTCCCTCTTTGTGGCGCTCCGCCCGTCTGTGGGCACGCACAGGGGCAGGGCCACTAGGATAAAGGCCAGTGTCGGGAGACACCCGGTGCTGATGATTGCAGAGGGGGAAACCGGCCGATCTGGAAACTAAGTTCATGTGTTGGATGCTTTGGATCTTGGAATGTCTTGTTCTACTTGTTGTTACCCTCCCCTTCTCCATTATTCCTTGTGCAGTGAAAGTGAAGCGTACGTGGGAGAGAGAGAGTGTGTGGGTGAGGAGTGAGTGGGCATAGTAGTCCTTCCCCCTTCCTGGGGTTTCCCATTCCCCCAACCCTAGTAGTGTGTCTGCCCGATCCCTGTGCCCTTGTGACCCTGGACCTCTCCCTACGAGCCCTCACGTTCCGCCCACCTTGTTGTCCTACCCCCCCTTCCCTGGTGTGGGTTATAACTGTGAGGGTGCCCTGTGTGAGGCCCTATGCTTCTCGAGTTGCTCTGCACCCTATGATGATATGGGTCTGGCCTCATTGAGACCACAAGACCCAACTACTATCCTGACGGGCTATAATTCCGGGAGACCAGCTCTTGGAGCTGGGGCTGTACATGAGTGTGGGCGCATAAGCTCCCTAGGCCGTGAGACTCCGTTCCCTGGGAGGATTCCCCCCATCCCAGTGACAGAATCACCAGCCTACTTCCCCTTCCCTGGAGCTTGGTGTATGGATATAGTGAAGGAGATGGGAGTCCCTGACCATGGAGGTCACGTCAGTGATCTGCAGAACAGGCACAAGGAATTAGCTTCAGTCGTAACCTGGGACCACGCAGCCATTGGCGCCGCCGACCTAGGCACCGCTGAGGCCCCTCCAGAATCACCGCCACCCCCACCTGCAGGGGCCATGGTCCCCCGGGAACCGAAGGGACCACGCATAGAGAAATATATGAGGGAGCAGAAGGCCTTCCAAGGGTTCCTTGCATTGTGCAAGCTTATGTTTTCCATACACCCTGCCACTTATACTAGTGATACCCGGCCTAAAGGTCGCCTTTATCATAGAGAACTTGGGAGGAACCGCCCTGGAGTGGGCAACAAAGCTCCTAAAGGCACACAGTCCCCTTTTGCATAAATATGCCGACTTCGTAAAAGAATGTACATTCCTATTTGATCACCCGCATCGTGTGCGGGATGCTGAAACTGCCATTATGTCCCTTAAAAGCCCAAAGGGGTTTATTGGAGTACATTACACAGTTCCAGCAGCTAGCTTTGGAGCTGTGATGGCATAATGATGTACTCAAGGTGATGTTTTGTCGAGGGTTGACTGAGGAATTGAAGGACCAGCTAGCCTTCACCACACTACCAGACACATGGGAAACCCTCACTACCCTGGTCCTTCAGATAGAAGATCGACTAGCGGAACGATGAAGGGAACAGAGACAAGAAAACCGCATGTTCCCAGCCTGATCCACTTTCCCTCCAGCCCCTTCTCTGGGTACCTCAAAGGCTAGCGATGTGGAACCCATGCAGCTTGGAGCATCACGGGGGCCCCTAACTGGAAAAGAAAGAGACCGCCGATGGAAGTCCAGGTCCTGTTTCTATTGTGGGGATCCATCGCACTTTATCCATGACTGCCCCATATTACCAGCACAGACCAGCAGGAAACGACAAGGGCTGAGAGAATCAGGGGTCGTCCTGACCATGAAACAGACCCCCTCTACCGTTGGGGCCCCCTGTGCCCATCTGCAGATACCCCTGACCGTAACGATTGACGTCGGTTGGTCCATCGTCCTATGGGCCCTGGTGGACTCCAGTGCCTCCGTCAACTTCATTGACATGCGGCTTGTTCAGACGCATGCGATTCTGACTCAACGAAAACCCCAGCCGGAAGAGGTACATTCCACTGACGGTTCCCCCTTAGTATCCAAACCTATTACGTTGCAGACATCCCCCCTACACTGTGTGATGGGAACCCATCAAGAACAATTGAGGTTTGACATTGTGTGCACGCCATTGTTTGTTCTCGTCCTTGGCCTGCCATGGCTGGAGAAACACGCTCCCCAAATCATATGGATGACGAGACGAGTCACTTTTCCTTCTTTCTTTTGCAGACAACATTATCAAGGGCCCATCCGCATGTAGCTGGCAGTACAGTGGTTGGCGGACTCCCTCATCAAAGCCCGTCTCGAATTCCGCAGGAGTATTCCACATTTTGTGACGTCTTTAGCAAAATGCAGGCAGCCGAACTTCTCCCACATCGGTCGTACGACTGCCCTATTGACTTGATCCCAGGCGCTGAACCCCTTTTTGGGCACATCTACGCCCTGGCAACCCCGGAGCTGGAAGCAGTCCGGCAATACATTGATGAGAGCCTGAAGCAGGACTTCATCCAGGATTCTCATTCCTCTGCCGGGGCCCCCATCTTCTTCATACCCAAGAAGGACAGGGGCCTCCGGCCCTGTGTGGATTATCGCGGCCTCAATAGTATCATGATAAAAAAACGGTACCTGCTAGGGATGGGCAAACGCAGTTTGGAATTTTGGAGTTTGGGCCAAACTCAGCCTGTTCGGACGACCGAACTGAACGTCCAAACTGAATGCTTGAATGGCCGAACAGTTTGGAAAAGTTTGGATGAGTTTGGGGGTGGGAAAATGTGACTGGAAGGCGGGAAAAACTTGACTGGAAGTGGGACGCAGCTGAGGAGCAGACTTCCTGGCACCAGGGGTAGTTTCAGAGTAAAAAAAAAAAAATCGAATTTGGTTTCCGTTTTGGTATCGATAGCGCTATTTTTGGTTGTTCGGGCAAGTTCGGCCAAACCAAACTCCGTCAAACCAAACAGCCAAACCCGAACTCGGATTTCAGACCGAATGACCGAACGTCCAAACATCCAAACCGCGTTCTGTTTGCCCATCCCTAGTACCCGCTTCCTTTGATCCCCGAACTACTTAATCGACTCCAAGGGGCTCGAATCTACACCAAGTTGGATCTTAGAGGGGCTTACAATCTAGTCTGAGTATGAGCGGGCGACAAATAGAAGACCGCCTTTAGAACACGGTATGGTCACTACGAGTACCTGGTCATGCTGTTCGGCCTAGCAAACGTACCTGCGACCTTCCAACATTTTATCAATAATGTTCTTCAGGAATATTTGGATGTCTTTGTTATAGTATATCTAGACGATATCTTGATTTACTCCTCGACAGTCCAACATTATTATTATTATAAACATTTATATAGTGCCAGTCATGTACTTGGCGCTGTACCTGTCTCTTATACACATCTAGATGTGTATAAGAGACAGCCCCTACACTGTGCGATGGGAACCCATCAAGAACAATTGAGGTTTGATATTGTGTGTACACCATTGTTTATCCTCGTCCTTGGCCTGCCATGGCTGGAGAAACACGCTCCCCAAATCATATGGATGACGAGACGAGTCACTTTTCCTTCTTTCTTTTGCAGACAACATTATCAAGGGCCCATCCGCATGTAGCTGGCAGTACAGTGGTTGGCGGACTCCCTCATCAAAGCCCGTCTCGAATTCCGCAGGAGTATTCCACATTTTGTGACGTCTTTAGCAAAATGCAGGCAGCCGAACTTCTCCCACATCGGTCGTACGACTGCCCTATTGACTTGATCCCAGGCGCTGAACCCCTTTTTGGGCACATCTACGCCCTGGCAACCCCGGAGCTGGAAGCAGTCCGGCAATACATTGATGAGAGCCTGAAGCAGGACTTCATCCAGGATTCTCATTCCTCTGCCGGGGCCCCCATCTTCTTCATACCCAAGAAGGACAGGGGCCTCCGGCCCTGTGTGGATTATCGCGGCCTCAATAGTATCATGATAAAAAAACGGTACCTGCTAGGGATGGGCAAACGCAGTTTGGAATTTTGGAGTTTGGGCCAAACTCAGCCTGTTCGGACGACCGAACTGAACGTCCAAACTGAATGCTTGAATGGCCGAACAGTTTGGAAAAGTTTGGATGAGTTTGGGGGTGGGAAAATGTGACTGGAAGGCGGGAAAAACTTGACTGGAAGTGGGACGCAGCTGAGGAGCAGACTTCCTGGCACCAGGGGTAGTTTCAGAGTAAAAAAAAAAAAATCGAATTTGGTTTCCGTTTTGGTATCGATAGCGCTATTTTTGGTTGTTCGGGCAAGTTCGGCCAAACCAAACTCCGTCAAACCAAACAGCCGAACCCGAACTCGGATTTCAGACCGAATGACCGAACGTCCAAACATCCAAACCGCGTTCTGTTTGCCCATCCCTAGTACCCGCTTCCTTTGATCCCCGAACTACTTAATCGACTCCAAGGGGCTCGAATCTACACCAAGTTGGATCTTAGAGGGGCTTACAATCTAGTCTGAGTATGAGCGGGCGACAAATAGAAGACCGCCTTTAGAACACGGTATGGTCACTACGAGTACCTGGTCATGCTGTTCGGCCTAGCAAACGTACCTGCGACCTTCCAACATTTTATCAATAATGTTCTTCAGGAATATTTGGATGTCTTTGTTATAGTATATCTAGACGATATCTTGATTTACTCCTCGACAGTCCAACATTATTATTATTATAAACATTTATATAGTGCCAGTCATGTACTTGGCGCTGTACAGAACATAGAATGGATGCAGTCCCTGCCTGTGGTTTACAATCTAAAAGACAAGGAGGGGGAGACAGGGAGAGGGGACAGTGGGAGAGACAGGGGAGAAGACTAACAAACATTAAAGCAGATGCGAAGTCTCAGGTGCGTGTGCTTGGCTTGTTTACAATCAGGTTGGTTGCAGCAGTCTGCAGAGGAGGGCAGACAGTAAGTATATGGGAACGACTAGCAGGCATTGGGAAAGACAGCAAGAAAAAAGTGGGTCTTGAGGAGGGATTTGAAGTAGCGGAGGGAGGGGGCAAGGCGGATGTGGGTAGGTAGGGAGTTCCAGGCATGGGGGGCAGCGAGGGAAAAGGGTCGAAGGTGGTTAGGTGAGCAGGAGAAATGAGGGAGAGTGAGGGAGGGGACAGAGGAAGAGCGGAGAGCNGAGGGGGCAGGTGGAGGGGTTGGATGAAGAGAGCAGAGTGGAGATTTCCTCGAGGGAGGCAGGAGGGAAGGATGTGAGGAGAGAGGGGGGAGGGGGTGGTACGGGAGCAGGAGGAGGAGGTGGATGGGAGGCAATATCCTGACGGATCTTGTCAATGTTTGCGGTGAAGAAGGATGCAAGATCCTGAGCAGCAAGGGAAGAGGGCGGAGGAGGACAGGGGAGTTTAAGAAGGGAGTCGAAAGTAGAGGAGAGGCGGCGACGGTTGCAAGAGAAAGATTCAATCCTGGAGGCATAATAGTGTTGCCTAACCAGGGAGATAGCGGAGGAGAGGGAGGAGAGGGAAAATTTGTAGTGGAGGAAGTCAGGGAGGGAGTGGGATTTGCGCCAGAGGCATTCGGCAGCCTGGGTGCAGGAGCGGAGGTAGCGGATGTTAGGGGTGAGCCAGGGGCGGGGGATTTGGAGACAGACGGGGCGGGAACAGGTACAACAGGTGAGGCTAGTGTTGCAATGGCTGCGAGAGCACAAACTGTACTGCAAGGAAGAAAAATGCACCTTCCACTTGACCATGGTGGACTTTGGGGAGTTTCTAATTAGTCTGGCAGGGACTGAGATGGATCCATGGAAAATCGAAGCCTTACAAAACTGGCCCCCTCTGACAGCAGTGAAGCCTCTACAGTGTTTCTTGGGGAGCACCAACTACTATATCCCTACCTATGCAGAAGTAACCTTTCCAGTGACAAGCCTGCTAAAGAAAAATTATGCGTACTTATGGGGGCCAAAACAGCAGCATAGCTTTGAGCATCTAAAAAAGGCTTTCACTACTGCACCCCTCTTGCAATACCCTGACTTTGACAAGCCCTTCTATAAAGAGTTGGACGCATCCAGCGGGGCACTTGGGGCAGGCCTCCTCCAAGAAGGGATGAGCACCCACCCACCCCCTGCTTCCTTGTGTGTATTACTCCTGTCAGTTAACCCCTGTTGAGTGAAATTATACTATATTCAACAGGGAATTATTGGCCATCAAGGCCGCCTTTACTACTTGGCGGCATTACTTGGAAGGTGCAAAACACTCGGTGACAGTGATCATGGACCATAAAAATCATACTTTTCTCCAAACAGTGCAAATCATGAATGCCTGCCATGCCCAATGGGCATTGTTTTTTGAGCGCTTCACCTTCCAGATCCAGTACCGTCCGGGATGGCTTAACATCTTAGCCAACGCACTGTCGCGATATTATGAAGGGTGAGAGAGTGATGAAAAACCACAAGGCCCCATTCTCGAGCACAAGGTGTTTGCTACCACCTATGGTCACATACAACAGTTACAGGAATTTCAGGATGCAGAGGTGGCCGAGGAATCCACAGATGGGAAGTCCGCAGGGGACACAACTAATGGACTCCGTATGGAAAACGGGTTGGTCGTGGTACTGCAGACTTGTCGCTCCCAAATCCTTTGGGCACACCATGCGATCCCCTTAGCTGGACATCCTGGGGCCCAACACACCATACAGCTCATACGCCATTCATTTTGGTGGCCGTCGCTAATTCCTGATGTGCAGCAGTATGTGAAGAATTGTGCTGTGTGTGCACGCACAAAGACTCCATGAACATCAAACATCGGCTTCCTGCAGCTAGCCGCATTGTCACAAGGTCCGTGGCAATGTGTGGGATTAGATTTTATTGTTGAATTGCCCCCGTTGTGAAAATACACAACAGTAGTAGTTGTGGACCACTTCACCAAGATGGCCCACTTTGTGACATGCAAGGGATTACCCTTGGCCCGACGCACTGGGCTATTGTTCATTCACCATGTCATGAAACTCCATGGCTGGTCCCTAGAAATTGTCAGCAACCAAGGAACCCAATTCGTCGCCTGATTCTGGAGGGCTTTTTTTCACGCCCTGAACGTCACCTTAAAGCCCACCACCACTTATCACCCCCAGGCCAACGAACAGGTGGAGCATGTGAATCAGACCCTGGAACAGTATCTCCGCTGCTACATTAATTATCTGCAAGATGATTGGTATATGTGGTTACCACTAGCCGAGTTTTCATATAATAATGCACCAAATGGTCACCTATGGTCACATACAACATCTTGGTAGCTCTCCTTTTTATGTCTCCTATGGCTTCCACCCCCAAATCAGTGTCATCAACCTTCCATCAGTCCAGGTCCCAGCAGCCGGGGCCCTGGTTCAGCGAATCAAGGAGACACAACGGGTATCCAAGGTGATGCTCGAACAAGCCTGGCAGCGGTACAAAACAGCGGCGGATAAGCAGCGTCAACCAGCACCAGTGTTCCTACCAGGGGACTGCGTGTGGGTCAGCCGGCGACATTACCCTTCCACTTGACCCTCGTCGAAACTGGACAAGAGATACATAGGGCCATATCCTATCACCCGTAAAGTAAATGACATCACCTACACCGTCCAGCTACCCCCCTGGCTACGCATTCACCCCACCTTTCACGTCTCCCTGTTGAAACCTGCTCACTCTCCGTCAATGGACCCCCCCTGCTTCACCCGTAGACCCTGCTCTGGTAGTCGATAGGGACCCTGAATATGAAGTGAGGGCCATCCTTGACTCCCATGTACATTACGGCCGCCTTCAGTACTTAATAGACTGGCAGGACTATGGCCCTAATGATCGATCCTGGGAAACAGTGGCCCGCGTTTTGGCACCTCGCTAGGTCCGTTTGTTCTACTTACTCGCTAGGTCCCTCCAAGCCAGGCCCATTGTGGTCCCTTGGCTGGGGGCTTGTGTGTGAGGGGGTGGTACTGTCATGTCCCGGGGCCGGGGGAGCCCGAGAGGGCAGCAGGGAACCCGGGGAGCCGGCTGGCAATGAGCCCATTCCAATCGCAGGGTCACTGCTGCGCCCCGCCCGGCAGAGGCGGCACCGCCTGCATCAGGCCGCCTCCTGGTTGCCCAGGCAACACTGAGGGACATGGAGGAGGTGGGGCTCGCACAGCCACGCACAGCGGAAGTGGTGCCTCCCTCTGTGCGGCGCTCCGCACGCCTGTAGGCATGCACGGGGGCGGGGCCACTAGGATAAAGGCCAGCGTTGGGAGACACCCGGTTGCTGGTGATTGCAGAGGAGGAAACTGGCCAATCTGGAAGCTAAGTTCATGTGTTGGATGTTTTGGATCTTGGAGTGTTTTGTTCTACTTGTTACCCTCCCCTTCCACATTATTCCTTGTGCAGTGAAGTGAAGCGTACGTGGGAGAGAAAGAGAGAGTGTGTGGGTGAGGAGTGAGTGGGCATAGTAGTCCTTCTCCCTTCCTGGAGTTTCCCGTTCCCCCAACCCTAGTAGTGTGTCTGCCCGATCCCTGTGCCCTTGTGACCCTGGACCTCTCCCTATGAGCCCTCACGTTCCGCACACCTTGTTGTCCTACCCCCTCTTCCCTGGTGTGGGTTATAACTGTGAGGGTGCCCTGTGTGAGGCCCTACGCTCCTCGAGTTGCTCCGCGCCCTATGATGATATGGGTCTGGCCTCATTGAGACCACAAGACCCATCTACTATCCTGACGGGCTATAATTCCCGGAGATCAGCTCTTGGAGCTGGGGCTGTGCATGAGTGCGGGTGCATAAGCTCCCTAGGCCGTGAGACCCCGTTCCCTGGGAGGATTTCCCCCATCCCAGTGACAGAATGAATTAAACCATCCCCTCCCTTTTCACCGCAGCATCCAGCAGCTCCTGGCTCTGTCCCTTCTGCAGGGCCGGTGCTACCATTAGGTTGCTCAGGTGGCCACCTAGGGTGTCAGCATGAAGGGGGCAGCTCTTTTGCTCCTCATCAAGCTGCCCTGCTGTCACCACTGGTGATAAGCTCTACGTTTGATGGCAGAGAAGATGTGCCCCCTTCAATGTGCTGCCCTAGGCGGCCTTGGTAATAAGCTCTGCACTGGATCAGGGGTGGTGGTGGTGGAAGAGGTACCCTCTAGGTGGCTCCACCTCTGATCTACCTTCCGCTGCCATCTCTCCTGCTCCTGAACCAGCTGTTGCTGCCACTTCTCCTGCAAGTTGAAGGGGGTGCCTCTCCTGTACCCAATCCAGCTGCCACTGCTGGTAAACTCTGAGGTTGGGTTGCAGGCCAGGGAGGCAGGTGGGAGTGGGGCTACCAACTCCTTGTGCTGGAGAAGCAGGCTGTGCATGTGTGTGTTGTGCACTAGCTGTGTGCACGTGGGTTGCATGTGAGGTGCACAATATGTGCTCAGGTTACACAAGGAGCTCATGAGCAGGGGTTTGCCTAGGGTGACAAATGTCTTTGCACCGGTCCTGCCCTTCTGCTCCATTTCTGTTGCTGGAAAGTGCCTCTTCTTCTCCACAGAGGAGAGGTTTAAATATATCAAGAGAAGCCTCGAAGGTGTGTTTGTGTACTAGAAAATATAAGGAAGACTGCTGCAAGAATAGATATGGATTAGGGGTTCATGCTGTAGAAAACAAAAGGGGAGAAGACTGGGGAGAGGAAAGAGAGTCTTTGTGTTGGTCTCAGATCTTGAGTCAAGAAGCCTGGCTTTCTAGCTCAGGGCGGGTGTATCATGGATCAGTGGTTGGGAAACTGGGTGTCAGGGAACTGGGATTCTGATTGTAGATTGGCGGTGTGTGGAGCAGTGTTCAGAACAGGTCAAAAGACTGGTTTCTGGTTGCAGCTCTGAGAGGGTGTGTGTGGATCAGCACTAGATTCTAAATTGATTGTACTTATAGAAGGGTGTGGGTTAGTAGTTGAAACTGGGTATCAGAAGACGGTGATCTGACTGTAGCTCTGGGAGGGTGGATGGATGGTTGAAACAGGTTGTCAGGAGCTTGGGATTCTGACTGAAGCTCCTGGAAGGTGTATGGAATCTGGATCAGTGGTTGGAATAGGATGTTCAGAATCTGGAATTCTGATCCTAGCTCTGGGAAGCTGTGTGTTGCCTGGAGCAGGTTGTTAGGAGACTGGGATTCAGATACCCTCGTTCTGCCACTGACTTCCTATGTGACCTTGTGCAAATCATGTCCCTCCACCTTCCCCAGCTGGTTGACCCTAGTGCTGGGAGTCTCAGAGCCCTGGAAGGAAGATGCTTTTCAAGGGCAGGGGTCCTAGAAAGAGGAGGACAAGCATTGTAAGCTCAACTTCGGAGCTTCAGTGCAATCTTGTGTCTTTCTCGCACCCCCGGGAGCTGGGAGAGGGGGCCTGCCGGTGGAAAGGGGTTGTGGAGCTCCCTCCCTTGCAGCCGCCCTGGATGCAGCAGCAGTAGCAGACTCTGCCCTCCGTGACGTTGCATTGCATCTCTTCTAGGGATCTCGCTCTCTCTCGCTTCCCTCCTCTCCTCCTCCCCCCTCCCTCTCTAGTGCTTTGCATCCCAGGCTGGGAGCATCTTTCGCCACTCGCCTTCCCCGAGCACAGAAAGCAAAACCTTCAGCAGCGGCAGCAGCGGCGGGGAAATCCTGCCCCCCTCCTCAGCGCCCCCCGCCCCATCTCCCTCTGTGCAGCTGTACGGAACCCTCCGGACCCCTCCCTCCCCCAGGATCCCAAAGCCAAGGATGTGAGTGTCCGCAGCGAGGCCAAGCTAGAGCACTCCAGGCTGGGGGGGGAAGATTTGCCGGATCCCACCGTTTGCTTGGTGCCTCGGGACGGGGACGGGTCCCCCCCACCACCACTCCACCCCGCTCTCCGCCCAGTGTTGACACTGTCTGCCGGCTGCGAGGGAGACGGTGGAGCAAAGCCACCGGGCGAGAAGATGTCGGAGGTGCTGCCTTACAACGAGGAGAAGATCGGCCACTATGGGGACGCTGGGGAGGTGGGGCAGATCTCCTTCACCTGCCGCCTGCAGGACACCAACAACTTCTACGCGGGGGGGCAGAGCAAGCGACCACCAAAGCTGGGGCAAATTGGGAGGAGCAAGAGAGGTGAGTTTTTATTATTATTATTATTATTATTAATTAATTAATTAATTTATTTATTATATAGCGCCAGCAATGGGCGCTGTACAATCAATAGGTCAGGTCCAGGAATAGGGGGACGAGCCCCTAGGAGAACTGGTAAGAGGCTCAGACAGGTGTATAGATGATTTAAGACTGAGGATAGACTCAGCTAGGATACATCCCCCAAAGGTACAGTTAGTTGATTCCCGTCCCTTTCCCCAGGGACATAGGAGTGATCCCCTAAGGGAAGGGAATCCTAGGACTGGGGAGAGACTCAGATTAGATAGGATACTCCCAAGGGTATAGGGTGTGTGTGTGTGTGTGTGTGAGCGTGTGAAAGCATTGTCACTGAACACCAAGAAGGGACTAAGAATCGAAGAAAATGTTTTTCCTTTGAAAATGTGCCCCCTCCCATTTCTCATTGACGGATCGATTTTCTGTTGAAAGCCAGTGGGGATTAGGAAGTTTTAGGAAAGAGGTTGGTCCCCCCCGCCGTCTCTGACCAATAGACAGAATTTTTCCATAGGAAGTCAGTGCGGCGGTGCTTAAGTGCTCCCGTGCCGTTTTGGCTGCTTTGGAAATCTTATCTTACCCCCTCCTGCTGGAAGTAACTTCTTCCCCATGGAAAGTTAAGCACCCAAGTGCCAATTTCTTGCCCTTGGAAAATCTACCCCTATATCTTTGCTGTTTCCCCCCTATTTTGGGGTGAGTGTTTCCCAGAAATCTCTAGGAAGGATCTTAGTCTCTATTCAAATTCTGTGTAAGGTAATTTCAATAGGAACCTTTGGGATCACTTTCGAAACCCTGTTGGCTTCACCCCTGAATGCTGTAAGATCTTTATTACATTCCACAGGGCCACCGGGTATCTGATCTGTCTGTCTAACTAAATCTTTCTGTCTATGTCTACTGACTTCTATGGAATCCGATTATTGTAGTACACTCTCATCCTATAAGTGTAGATCGATCGATCGATCTATCTATCTATCTATCTGTCTATCTATCTATCTATCTATCTATCTATCTGCTTCCAGTATAGCATGCCGAGATCCATTTATTTCTGTTCCAATGCAATCCTGCTTGGAAACAACAGCCCCTTGCAAACTGCAGCAGCTCTCCTCTTAGACAGAGTCATGCGTGCTTCGGCACCCGGAGTAGAATCCAGGGAGGGTGGGTGAGGGGGTGTCTGTACATGACCAGCAGCCCTAGGAGAAGTAGGTAGGGGATGTGTGTGTGTGTGTGTGTGTGTGTGTGAGAGAGAGAGAGAGAGAGAGAGAGGGGTGTGTGTGTGTGTGTGTGTGTGAGTGAGAGAGAGAGAGAGAGAGAGAGGGGTGTGTGTGTGTGAGAGAGAGAGAGAGAGAGAGAGAGAGGTATGTGTGTGTGTGCAATTCTTTCCAGGCTGCCTGGGGGAACAATGCAGCAGGATTAGCAAGGGCTTTGGAATCGGTGCTGAATGGGTTTGAAGTGCTGAGTAAGGGGTCACTCTCTCCAGTGTGCTAGAGGAGGGACCAAGAGCAGGCAGGATGCACTACTATGCACCAGTGCAGAGCTGACTTTTCAGAGAGTTCATTTTCTGGCCACATTGCAGGAGGTGCTGCATGTTGAAGTGGATGAATTAAATGTGCCAGTGCCAAGTACCTGCTCACTTAAGGCATGATCCTTCACCCAATGAAGTGAATGGCAAAACTTCTATTGACTTTAATGGTGGAGGATTATGCCATTAGTTGCTTTGATGTGGTATTTTTAACTGCACAGATAACAGACTGAGAAAACATCCTATCTCTGCAGCTCAAAACTGTGCATTGGAGAGGGCCGGGGGCAGGAAGGAGGAAGAAGTTGGACACATTGCTCCATATAGTTTAAAATGCACCAAAACCAGTATCTCTCCTTAACAAAGAATTGCCTATTTTAAAGTGACAATGACTTGGAGTGGGAGAGCTGCCGAGTGTGTGTTGCATGTCAAAGAGAAGTGGAAATGTGTACCAGATCTTATTAGCAGGAAGGGGGCATCAATTAGCAATTAATAATAAATAGTTTGGCTCTGTTTTCCCCATGACATAACGAAAGCCCCAAATCCATTTCCCCTTGTGACACGAGAGAATCCCAGGTAGTCCAGCTAACCTGCAATATAGTTTTCTCTTGCTAATCAGAGAAGTCTAGATCCTGCAGCCCATTCTAGGAGAATAGATACCATTCAGCTACAAACTTAGCCATGTTGATTTGGAAAAGATGTCTTCCCGTGTTTAAAACACCACCACCTTTGGCCAAATGTTTGGGTGACCTTGGAGAAACCCTACTTCGTAACCTTATCCCATGCATTTAATTATTTGCAACTGTATCACTTCTCCCCTTTAAATAGCAGCAGATTGCTTACCTGACACAATCCTTTCTCTGTGAAACTCCTGGTTTAACTGACCTTTGTGCTGTTTTTCAAAGAGAAAGGATCGTGGACAATGGTCTTGTGTAGCGTGTGTCTATTGGGATGCAGCATGAAACCAAGAAACATTCTTTTATGCCATAACATGAGAGAGCCTGCAGAACCAGGCATGTTTTGGGGGACAGAGACTGCAGTGAAAGGGGGTATGGGAATTCATACCTTCAGGGAAGTGAAAAATCCAATGTATTCATCATTTTGTTTCTCTACTTTGCAGTTGTCATCGAAGATGATAGAATTGATGACGTGCTGAAAAACATTTCAGAAAAGCCACCTCCGGGTGTTTAAAAATCTTCCCCAGAGACATTGAGTGAAGGAGAAAAAAATTAAGTAATTTCCAATGTAACACATTATTGGCAAAAAACAAACAAACCAACCACCCTCCAAACGGTACACCCCAAACCAACCAAAAGCACTTTGAAATCCTGCATTAACTAGCCTGCGAGCCACAGTGTGAACCAACCAATTGTATCTTAGCATCAGGCTTGGAGAGACAGAAGAAGTGTGAAACAAGGAAGGTGGTTTTTAGTAATGTGCAAAAAAACAAGAATTACAAATGAAACCCGCAACCAACAAAACGATAGTAACGATCTGAAACGTTATCAGTCGTGGCTATGTTGTCTAAATTACGAAGTCAATTTCTAGACAAAGAATCTCTACTGCAGTTTTTGAGCCGGGTTGAAAAAGTACTTTTAACAAAATGCAGCAAAACCACAGTGTTTGTTCGAAGCCTGGTATTTGTTGCTGGTTATGGCTGTTCCAAAAGAGAGCATCTTGTTTACATTATTTGATCTTGCAAAAATGATTCCATGCACTTGGATGTAATATTATGCTATCGGTTTCTTTTCTTTTTTTATGTTGATGTTCTTGGATGTTGAGAAAAAATATATTATATCTATATCTATATCTATATTTAATTTTAGTCACATTTTAAGATATCGATGGAATGTGCAGAGAACAAAAAATTTAACCTTTTATAAATAATGAAACTCTAGGAAGAATTCTCATTTTATTTTTTAAAAGGGAGATAGTCAAAGGCTTGGATTTCTTTGTGGTTCACCTTAGCGGAGAAATTTTATATGTAGAAAGAAAAATATGCTCAGCTTTTTCTAAACACCATGCAGTCTGTAGTGTGGACAACCTCTCTCTTCTTTTTTTCATATATTGTGGCAGTTTATTCTCTTTAATAGACTATATTTAAAAAACAAACAAAATTTAAAAAAAAATTAATGTAATCACAAGAGTGCCAAAAATGATGTTGAAATGCCAGAAGGGCAATCTCTTTCCTTTCCTTTCTTATTTTGTGGTCTATGAGTCCCTGTAAAATAGCACTTTGAATCTCCTTTCTATTCCTCATAGGGCTCTCTCTTGAGTTATATTGATATCTAGACCTATAGCTATCTTTTTGGATTCTTCTTCTCTTTTTTATTTTTTTATTTTTTTGCATGACATGTGCAAAAAGAGATACAAAAAAATATGCCTCTCGCGTGAGGAGATCATTTTAACCATTTTTGTTTGCAACTTTGAATGGCCTCCAGATGGGGTCCCCCTCATTTCTTTCTTTTCTTCCCCCTGCCCCCTTTTCTTAAATATTGTGTATGTTGCACCTTTATCTACTACACAGGGCTATTTCTGCAATGTACAATTAAAAAAAAAAAAATCCTTCCCTGAGTCTTAGCGTCTTGTTTCTTGTACCTGCAACGAGCCTTCAGATGCGTTTCAAGGCCAAAACAATACAACCACACATGGCTACTGAGGGGGGAAATGGTGTTGGGTGGTTGCTGTGGGTCTTGAAGGGCAGGAGAAAATTAATAAAATGCCAGGGTAGTTCCCTTCAGGGTTGTGTTACTTGAAATGTCTTCTAGGAACAGTTCCCAAATATTTTGCATAACCCCATTTTGAAAAATAAATATAATTCCATGATTCCAGACAGCCACAAAGACTTTATCAAAAAGCAGCTGCGATCATGATTCTATTTGCTGGTGTAACAACCACGCTTGGGGTCAAGACCATAGTTTGAAAACCTCTGGATTATGGACAATCAGGGAATCGGATGTAGAAGCACTATTGGATATCAAGATTTGGAAGAAGGCTGATTCCCCCCAGGGCAGTTAAAGGGATCTGGCTGGGTTTACTTTGGTAGGCATTAATGCAATGATTATTCCCGAACTTTTCACTTGCATGACCCCCTTCTGAAGCCTAACTAGAACCCCCATGACCTCAGACAGCAACAAAGACATGCAAAGTATATCAGATTTCAATATGCAGATGCAATTACCCCACCAGGAGTCCAGACCTATAGTTTGGGAACCTCTGCATAGCTGGTTAATTTCAGTACCTGCACAGACTCCCCCTCCCTCCATATTTGGGGATTAAAAACATCAGACCCACCAGCTCACATAATGCATCTTTGTGGTAGTAGTTTGCATATCAGGGGACAGCCTTTTGGTCCATATTATTGAAGTGTCCAGATATAGGAGGGTTGTAAAGCTCATTTGGAATAAAGAAGGATCTGGATCTGGACAAATTTACTTGAAAAAGGGAGTGTGGATGAGAAATGGGGGATTCTTTTGCCCCACTTTCTCAGAATATTATCTGCCTCAGAGTGCTCCCTCTTGTATTTCTTTACTAAGCATCCAACTTGATCATGCCATCTCTAGATTCCAGTGACTGCCCAGAGCTTTTTAATAATAACATCCTTTTTGTTACTGGGAGGGGAGGGGAAAGAACAGGGATTAGGGAACAAAGGAAGAGAGAGTAGTAACTAGAGATAAAGCCATTTGTTGACCAGGCTGGGAGGCTTGGCGGGGGAGAGCTGTGTGATAGAGCAGGTGGTGGCCTTTTTAAGAGGGTTTGCTCATCACCTTGGCCACACACCCTGCTGGGGCTATAAGAGCAATATACTTTGGCATCAAATCAGTCAGTGGTGGGCCAGGGCCAGGGTCAGGGCCAGGGTCAGGGCAAGAGCTCTGCTTTAGCAGACTGGGTGCTGGCCAAGGTGCTAACCCTGAGGGGTGTAGGCAGTGAGATGGGATGTAGAACCCATGCATAAATGAACTCTAAGCCTTTAGGGAAAGGTGGGATAAAAATTTAAATAAATAAAATAAATAAAAAACCAAACCCACACCCTGGCATAATCTGAGTGTTTTGGTAGGACTAGATCCTATGGTGACTTGTGGTGTAACAGGGTTGAGCAAAAGAAGCCCTTCAAAATGACAGATTGGGTTCTACTTGCCTCTGTTTAAAAGTCATAAATAGGAGGTGTCTGCCATCACAAGAGGGGGGAGGGCATGTGTAGATTACTTACAGTCAGGCTGAGCAAAAGAAGGACACCGTCCACCATTTCCTGACCAGTCTGCAGGTCTGCATCAACCAGATTCATCCAATGAAATGAACCCAAGATCTGAACCCATTTAAGCCAAACCTCATTTTGCCCATGATTGGCTTTCATTGAATGATCACCAGGGTTGAAAATTTCCCAGCATTAATGGGTCTGTTGTGAAACTCTTCAAATCTGGAGTCATAACATTGAATACAGAGATATCAGTGCTGGTGGTGACTCAGATTAGTGTCACAGGATGCAGCGGGGCAAAGGGTGATGCTGAACTCAGGAGTTTGAGAGTTATTTAAGACAGACAGTTTCTGATAAAGAGCAGAGCTATGGAACAATGCTAATAATAATTAATTGTGTATAGGGCTGCAGTTTCAGAATTGTTCACTGTTTGCACTTTTGACACCATGGCTCCTGAAATCCAGCGTAGCCTGCTGACTAAGGTGCTGGACTTGTACTTGGGAGACTAGAGTAAGTTCAAATCCTCTCTTTGCCACGGGTGGTCTTAGGCATGTTTCTGTCTCTCAGCCTCAGTTCTCTATAATAAAAATGGGAATAATAATGACCTACCTCATTGGGCTGTTGTGAGGGTGAGCTAGACAAGGAGTGTAAAGCACTTTGAAGACTGAAAGTGCTGTAGAAATTATAAACAATAATAGTATAGAACTTAGCACAATGGAACCCCAGTCTGGATGGACTCTATGCCAGCTTTATCCTGGAATTTTCCTCCCCCTTTTGGAGACCTCAGTATAAGTCTGTGACCCCAACCAACAACAAAACCATGGAAAGTATAAGAATCATCAATGGGATTGCACCCCTATCCCCAATGGTATGACCCAACTTGGGGTCCTGACTCACATTTTGGGAACCTGTGCTCTATGTGTTATACTGTGAGATGCATAATGAGCATGAATAAAACATGAGCATCGCTACAGATTGGTCCATGTCTGGACGTAAGTTGTATCCAGACCAGTCTTTATTCCAGGCATGGTTTATGTTCCCTGGCCTTTTCCCACCTGACTCCTCTGGCAAGAAGGCTTATACCAGAGATGTGGAACCTGCAGCCCATAGACCAGCTCTTATCTGTGGGTGGTTTTTATTTGTCTCTTTTCCAGTTCTTTGATCTGCCCCTACCCTCAATAGTATAGCACTTAACCCAGTCCCTACCCTCAAGCACCAAAGTAATGACTTCAAAGGAAGGGAGCAGGGATGGAAGCATGCAGAGAGAGATAGAACATGGATCCAGGCCATAGATCCAATCCCACAGACCACTCACTGATGCGCCCTCTACTGTCCTATCATTCAGGGCCCTCCTCTCCCCTGTAACTAAGTCAAGCATATTCATCTGCAGCTTCTCAACTTCACGAATACTGTGAGATGCATAATGAGCATCGCCCTAAGTGCCCTTTCCCTTGTCTCTGCTTCCTTGTCCATTCTAGATTGTAAGCCTTTCAGGGCAGGGACCTGTCTCTAATTAATTATTGTTCAGTGCCAGGTACATTGCTGGAGCTATATAAATACAATAATAAATAATTAATATAATAATATAATAATAATAAATAATTAATGATGGTGATCTGCATCCTCCCCATCCTGAGCACATCCCTGCCTCCCATCCTATCCAGCTTTCAGAACTTGAAAAAGTGGCCTTCAGGAGGGAAAATGTTTTCCAGCCCTGCTTTTTGTAATCACCTTGTTTGTGTGTTCCCCCTTAATAACTTGGATGCTACAGGCCAATTTCAGCCATATTTCAGGGGCAGAAGGTCTGTAGACAAGCTGTCAATCAGCCTCAAACCTGTCATCCTTTGCCCTTGGGATAGGCCAACATATAAATCTAAATAAATATATACAATAAAACACTTCAGATCTATGGCTTGTGATGATGGTTCCCAAACATTTTGCCTGTGTGATGCCATTTTGAGACCTAAATAGAATCCTGTGACCCCAGACAACAAGAAAGACAGTATAAAGTGTTTTCAAATATCCAGAGGCCATGAGCTCCATTCCCCATTTGGGACCTTCTGGCTTATGGATACTTTAATCTTGAAACAAAATATGCAAATCCAAACATCTGTAGAGAAGGCACTTTTGGAATGCAGAATCCAGTTAATTAGCAGCACATCATTATGCCAAGTGGAGAGGATGTTATGAAAATACGGCTTGAGCAACTGTAAATACAGGAAGAGGAGGGTGTTAAGCTTTAAAGACAATGAGAGACTCTATTATCCCTCTCTTATTGATTAGGAATCAAAGGCCACCTTATTCAAACACCAAGTATTGAAGGCGCACGAGAAGCATTGATCTTGGTGGATTTGATTTGAGGTGCCGACAACTTAAAAGAAAAGAAAACCAAACTCCAAACCTCAACTCTGCTAGGGGAATTCTGTACAGGTCGTTGTACATTATTGATTGTTTTTAAAGGACAGAGAGAAATTAAAGTGGCAGCTGCAAAGAGTGTATGGAGGAAGAGCAGGAGCGAGAGGAAAGGACTTTCATGTACATACACACAGTCGTGATGAGGCACAATGAGGCTGACATAATATGGTCTCATTCACTCTTGAAGTCAGGGAGAGAAAGATCATAAAGGCTCAGTCCCAAGCCTATTGGAAGAAAAGGAGTTTTGAATTGGCCCTTATGGATTTTGGATAATAACTGATGCCCCATCCTTACAATCAGCTCTGCATGGGAGGACCGACCACTGCACACGTTTCATTGGTTGACCTATAGGCTTTAAGCCAGAGGTGAGGAACCTCCAGTCCAGGGGTCAGGGTAGGGGCCTGTTCTTTATTTGGCCCTTTTTCAATTCCTAAATCTGGCCCATAGATTCAGGCTCTACCCTCAAGCACTGAAAGAGTACGCTCAGGAAACGGGAGTGGAGGAGATGAGGGCATAGGGACTGGATCCATGGCAGAGATCCATGATCTAGACCAGAAGTAGGCAAACTGTGGCTCTAGACTCTAGAGCCACATGCAGCTCTTTGGCCCCATTGTGACAAATGAATGCAGCCCTCAAGATTAGGACACTTTTCAGTGATCTAGAGCATTCCCTTCCTTGCACCTCCCCCCCCCCCCCCCCCCCCCCCCCCCCCCCTCCTATCCAGCCCATGGAACTTGTGCTGATTTTCAAAGTAGCCTGTGGGAGAAAGGGACCATTCTAGTCATCTGCTCTGACCTTCTCTATACATACACAGGCTTTGTTACTGATTGTGGCTGCACTTGCTGAGACTTGCACTAGGGAGAGGGAGGGGAAGCCAGAGAACCTCTGTCCCTCCCCCTCTGTCCTTTTCCCCATCCCTGCTCATTCTGTAGCCCATCCCACCCTCCCTCTCTTTGCAATCACAGCTGGCCAGCTGTAGGTTGTGTGTGGCAGACTTTGAACTCAAATAACCTGCAGTCCCTGTTTGCTTGTGTTTGCATGGGGTGTTTTTTCCAATGCTGAATGCTTGCAAATGCCCCAGAGAATAAAGCATGGCCCCGAGGCCTGCTAGCTCTTTGCCAGTTGTCCCCAAACCTGGGTGTCCCGGGGCTCCAATCTTTCAATGAAATCAATGAATGGCCTTGCTGCTACCAATGGGTTTCCCATGCCAGGACAGAGAACAAGCACAAGCTGCATTCATTGCCATTATGAATAATTGCTAGGATCACCCTGCTTATATTTCTTTGCAAGGAGACCAACAGCTGTGCCAGGTACTTTGCAAACAGCAGTGGCTTTGTGTGGGGAAACTGAGCACAGGACTGCACTAGGGGAAATCAGGGGCCTTTTTTATACCTCTGTAAGTGAACTGATGCTTCTGACAGAAATGGAAAACTGGAGCCTGCAGAGAAAAATGCAGCATTCATGGTAGTCCCCTATCAGATGCACTGGGTGCTCTTTAAACAAGGGTTCCCTCCCAAGTGACTTCCTGCAGAGGGGAGCTGTCATTCAAGTCTGGAGAATGTGCAGTCCCCCTTCTCCTCTCTGAACAGCTGCTCTGATTTATAAAAACCTGCCTGTTTGTGAGCAAAGGGACCAGAACATTGGGATTCCGGCAGTAGCCGAGCAAAAGCCAATGTCCATTCCAGCACGCCCTAGGAAAGGGAGGCCTGGGCCTGCATGCACCTGAGGCTGGATGTTCTCTGGAAATGATGAATCTCCTCACTGAGTTGCCTAGGACATCTGCTCTGAAAGCAGATGGTCAGAGCTGCTTTTGTAGGCCATGTTCAGAGGGGATATGGAACAGGGCATTGGGGTGGGGAGTTGAATAGGGCCAGATCCAACCCCTGGTGCAACTCGGCAGATTTAATCAGTTACACCAGGGAATTTGGCCTGCAGCGACATAGCAAGGCCCTAGAGAGAAGCGTGTGCGAACTCTCATGCTGCAAAACATGTGCGTACTCCCACTCCTGGCAACAGTCCCGAGTTCCTCCTCACTGGGACTGCTTTCATCAGAAAGCTCCTGATCTTCCAGCAGCACCCCTGGCTGGGAAGAAATCAGAGATGTGGCCCACAGGAGACCAGGACATTTATTTATTTAAATGTAGACACCGCCCTTCTCACAAGGGCTCAGGGTGGCTCACAATAATAAAAATGCATACAATAAAACACTCACTCACTCCCCTCAAAATTCCCACCCTTCCCCACAATCCTACCCAATAACCCAACCAGTCCTTTATCCTTGCCTGCCAAATACTCTTCCAAATAAAAAAGTTTTGCACCGCCTCCGGAAGATGCTCAGGCTTGGCCTCAAGTGAACCACCCGGGGAAGGGAATTCCATAAAACTGGGGCAGCAACCGAGAACGCCCCCCTGTGCACCCCTGTCCTTATGGACAAGGGCAACAGATGGAACCTGCAAGAGGGCAGCCCCAGCCGAGCGTAGGGGCCGCGATGGAACACAGTAGCACTGGCGGTCTCTTAGATAGATGGGACCCAGACCGTGTAGAGCTTTAAAGGTCAAAACCAGCACCTTGAATTGTGCCTGGAAAGCTGTAGGGAGCCAAGGCAGACTTCAGAGAACAGGTGTAATGGGCTTCCGATGACTCGTCCCTGGAAGGAGCCGAGCTGCTGCATTTTGCACCAACTGCAGCCTCCGAACAGTCATCAAAGGCAGCCTCACCTAGAGTGCATTGCAGTAATCTAGCCTTGAGATGATGAAAGCATGGATGACAGTGGCCAGATCTGAGTCTGAAAGAAAAGTCCATAGTCTTCTCACCAGAAGGAGGAGGTGGTGAAAAGCATTCCTGACCACTGCAGCAACCTGACAAAACAGGGGCAGCGAGGGGTCTAGAAGCAGGACACCAAGGCTGCGAACCTGATTGACCAGGGGGGGCCGGACCCTGTCACTGACAGGTGTCCCAACCCCCTCCTAGTCATAGAACTGGCCAGCCATCATCACTTCAGTCTTCTCAGGATTCCGCTTCAATCGACTCACCCTCATCCAGTCCCCGACAGCAGCCAGGCATTGGGTAAGCACCGAGACTGCGAGACCTGGGTCAGATGAAAAAGAGAGGTAGAGCTGAGTGTCATCAGTGTACTGATGCCACCTCACCCTAAACCACCGAATGACCTCACCCAGTGGCCTCGGATACACATTGAACAAGAGGGGAGACACAGACTAGAACCCTGTAGGACACCACAGGAGAAATCCTGAGGGGGTGACGAGCAATCGGCCATCACCACCTGCTGGGACCTCCTTAACAGGAAAGAATGGAACCACTCAAGAGCAGTCCCACAAACCCCTGTCAGGTCCCACAGTCGTGTCAACAACAACACCTCATGATCAACTGTATGAAAGACTGCTGAAAGATCTAAAAAAATCATAAGAACATAAGAGGTGCCATACTGGGTCAGACCAATGGTCCATCTAGCCCAGCATCCTGTCTCCAACAGTGGCCAATCATGGTGACTTGGGAGAAGCACCCAATGGGGAGAAGGTCACAATGGGGGATCCATTCCCTGTTGTTTTCCCTCAGCTCCCGTCATGTTCCCTGATCCTGTCTGACTAATAGCTGCTAATGGATCTATCTTCCAGAAACTTGTCCAAACCTCTTTTAAACTCAGCTATAGTACTGGCTCTCACCACGGCCTCTGGCAGTAGATTCCACAACCCAATTATATGCTGAGTGAAAAAGAATTTTCTTTTACTTGTTTTAAACTTGTCACCCGTTAATTTCATGGATTGTACCCTAGTTCTAGTACTAGCTGAGAGGGTAAATAACTGCTCCTTGTTTATTAGTTCCACACCACTCATGATTTTATAGACCTCTATCATATCTCCTCTCAGTCATCTCTTCTTCAAGCTGAAGAGCCCCAACTTACCAAGCCTCTCCTCATACGGGAGCC